>KK116626.1:1340664-1391125 GCA_000611955.2 Stegodyphus mimosarum
CATCACATATATATATATATATATATAAATATTCAATATTCAATGTGTCTGAAACTTTTACGGTTTTGTGTTTTACATTTAAATACTGTTGCGTTCTACGGGTTCGTGGATTTGGAGTAATTGATAATAACACTTGATGAAGAATCAAAACATAGTTTTTTCACCAGTATTACACAAGAGAGTTCCAAAGACACGCTTACAATATTTTACAAACTACGACGGTGAAGACAGCTTCACGGCAAAGCAGTAAAATACAGCTCCCAGCTCGGTCGATCGCTCTCAAGCTAATCCTTGAACTCAAGGTACTACTACTGAACTCAACATACTCTGCTTACAGACAGAGTATATATAGCTTTTGACCTGCCTTCGAGAACGTTCTCGGGAAAACGGGTAAGAATTAGTTCTAGAATGTTCTAGCTTCATCTATGCCATATCGCCGATTTTGTCACCAAATGGGCGATTTCTCATCAAATCTGGTATCCTGGCTTTCCTTGACACTTACTGGCGACCCTAAACCCGCTTTGCGAGGCAGCTATCTTACCGCAGCTAGGCATTTCGTAACAATACTTTTTTTAAAAAGAAAAGACAGACACTGTATAACAACTAGTATAACTTTTTCTAAAATCGTGAAATCTGACCTCAAATCTTCAGTCACCTTATTAATTTCTACAATGTATTTTTAAATGTTAATAAATATAATTTTGATGTTTTTGCAAGTGATGGGACATATTTTTAAAGTAATTCAAACTGTTTTGTGGAATATATTCTATTAGCGTAATAAATTTTGCTTGCTAGGAATTATACTACTGACCTTATCAATTAGTGTCTTGCTTTCTCCTTGCAATTCTAAATTCAGATCACTCAATTTAAAAAAAAACCGCAGGGCCAAGTTTCATCATTTAAATTCGCACATTCTTGATCTTGCTTCTCAAAAGGTTTTTTTTTTTACTTCAGTTAATAAATCACAAAATCTCTGCAGAAATTTTCTTAATAATCTTACATCGGTATGTAATAATAATTTTGGCTGTCCTTCCTCAAGTTACAGTTGGAATAGACGCCATTTGAGAGACCTTCCTGGAATGCAATCAACAGTTTTGAAACACTGTGTCCATTACTTCTTTTATATATGAACCTCTGCTCACTAACACTTACTTGTGAATTATAAAGTAAGAGCTCGAAAAACCAAAGCTGTATGTAAGTAAAGCGTCGGCACTTCAATAGGAGAGATTGCGCTTCGAAACGACCGCAGCGCTCGTAGCGGTGGCGATGTGGAAACACAATCAGTAAAACTGCGCATGCTCCTTTTCTTTTCAGTCATTGGTTGTTTTGATTTGTTTGTTTGTTTGATTCTACCGAAATCTTGTTAGCTTCTAACATGCTTTGAATGTGTTATTTATAACTTATTAATTTTGTACTTTTTAATTACAAAAGGCTCTTTTCAGAACCAATTTTTTTTTTAATTTTCTCTAATGGCGTATCGCTACTGCGGATTAAGCACTGCAAGAGTAAGATTTCGTCGAAATCTGATGGAATACATTTCTACACGTTTCCTTGAGACGATGCGTTCTTAAGGAAGTATAAAGAAGAGTTTTAGAATATGTATTTTTGAAATTAAAGGTAAAAAAATCTGATAATTAAAAGAATTATTCCCCTATATTTTATAATAACGCAGATACAAGTTTTAAATAATATTTAAAAAAATCCTTTTTTTTTATTCCCTTTCAGAAATATTCAGAGAAAGTTATGTACTATTTAATGTATTTCACTATTAAAATAAAAAGAGCGCTAATTTGAAATGGACCGAATTGAGCATTAATTACAAATTGACTTAGATTTTTTTTATTTAAAAGATGCCTCAGAAGCTAAAAAAATGTCATATTTGAGAAAGTATTTTAGGTAGAAGCTCTGTAAGTGGAGAAGAAATAATGTATAATTTTAATGTTAATAACAATAAACTTTGCTTAAAAATTTATTCTTTTGGTATACTTAGGACGCTGAAATACTGTACAAATAGAAAATATATACATTTATATATATAATTACGACGCAATTGCAAAATATTTACATCCAATCGTGTCAAAACTCATTGCGGCCTCGCCATCTTACTTCCAACCTCCATGACGTCACTGCAGGGGAGTGGAGGAAGGGAAGAGATTTAGTTTACATCGCCACTACTGCAGTGGATTGGCGCTGCAATTTGGCGTCATGTTATAGTATGGGAGTGCCGACGCTTTACTTACGTACAGCTTTGCGAAAAACTTCAGAATTCGTCAATTATTTAGTGCATAAATACAGTTATGCCCCTATCATTGCGCATGCTTCATCTGTTGCTATTGAAGCTAATTTAAAAAGTTGTACTTTCAAATAAGTGAGGATGTTAAAACAATTGAATATAGCTACACCTCTGCTTCTTTCATTCTAAGAAATCATAGGAAACGATTCTTCTTTAGATGTATAATCTTTAAAAACCATACGAGCAAAAATAAACAGTTGTGTTGCGACGATTTATCAAACTGAGAGAAAAACGTTTTTATTGAGATGACGGCAAAACACACTAGAGCTATCTCCCTAAAAAAAGGATGTCTTTAGGGAGGGTTTTCTAAGGAAAACTGGCTCATGTACGTGTTACATATGGGCAAAACCGTAAAGACGCCCTTGCAGCCAGCCCGGAATTGAAACCAGGTCGAAACTACCAGTGTTCAGCGACTTTACATTGACTTACATTCGCCACTGGCGAGCAAAAGAGAAGAGCATCTATTAATGTTGTTGTATAACTCTTCTCTATTCGAATTATCCCGTTAAATGCCAGGAAAAACACAAAGCATCTTATCTGTTCTCACTCATTTTCTCCTCCGCCGCATTGCAGTATTTCGAAACAAATGTAGATCTTTAATTGCTGCAATAATTTCAGTTTTGTTCTTAAAATTATTAAAAAGTGAATCCGTCATTTCCAAGAAACTTCCTTGGAAATGAAAGAATGAATTAGAAAGTTTCTTGGAAATGACAGAATGAATTCTTGGAAATGAGTTTCTTGGAAGGATAGGTCAGAAAAATAATTTTTTAATACAATATGACGCAACAGAATCAGTCTTTAAACGACGAATAGTCACCTCTCGCGATTTTAACACAGAATTCTGCGATTTTACACAGAATACATTTAATTCGCTTTTCAAAACATTTTGTTGAGTTTTTAAGTAAACCTTAAGATACCTAATTTTATTTTTCAAGTCACTATTTTCTGGATAATCTGCTTGATATTTGTTATAGAAATTTCTAAAATGTTTCCACGGATTACCCTTTTTAATAACGGTTATCAAACGCATTGCATACTAAGTAGCAATTATCATTCATCTTTGTAATAAAGTAATCAAACTCCTATACTTCGTAAAAATGATAAGTCTTCGATTTTTTTTAATATTATTCAATTTAACGGGTAGTATACAAAAGAAGTATACAAGTAGACACAGTTCTAATTTAAAAACCTAGAGAGAAGACACTTACATTTTCGCGCAGCAGTAGTGTTAAGAAAAACTGACACTTTTTCTAGAAAGGCTGATGTAGTATTAATACTATTGTGGATACTAAACAGTAAATAAGAAGCACGAGAATACTACAACAAAGGTTTAAAACAGGAGCCAGCTAGAGGGCGTGCTGGACAGCGAGCGGATGACAAGTGACGTACCTCACAGCTCTACTTCTCTACAGAAAGCCAACGCTGAAGGCGAATTGTCGATGTCGATAGCGAGTCGCGACTATGCTCGTTTCGCATGTTGACACTGTCTCCTGTCGGCTGCGATCGACCAAAAATTGCTTCGTGATCGACTTGTTGGCCATTTCTGCTATATAATATAAAAAGCTAAACAGAACGAAGAAAAGTATTCTTTGAAAAAGTCAGCCAGAAAGCAGGAAATTCTGAAAATCACCTTATTCTGTCAAGATGGCTCACACTGCAGTCATGTTCACACAACGCAAACACTTCTCATTTCATTTGGTAATCAATATGCTGATTTCTGACAGAATGTAGAGTACCGATATTGTACAGAATTGATCGAACTTGTGGTTGGGATTTATCTCTCCTGTCTGAAGGTAATATCAGATGATGACCATGGATTTTATCTTGGTCAAGAGGCAAGGGTTGCGCCTGTTGCTGGCTTAGAGCTTGGGGTTCTCTATAGGTACGAATCTTGGGTACGAATTTGCTGAGTTCCGTCCCACTTTTGAAAGGTACAGTTACAGATAAAAGTATGAGGACTCTAGCGATGTACCATGGATAAACTGGTAGTGTCTTTCCACACTAACTAGCTCTTAAAGAAATTGAGAAAGAGAAAAAAATGCAACCTTTAAAGAATTTGCAAAGAAAGGTTGAGGAACTGAGCAACTGAAGCTTTCTAAATGATTCCCACCGTACGCCCGCATCCAGTATTCATTAAAAGTAATGATTTAAGACATAAAGAGATTGAAACATAATCTCAATACAATTTGCAATTCACAAATTAAATTCAACATCTGTTTGGGTGTAATAAAAATAAGAGATAAACATAATTATTATACAGATAAACATGATGAGATAACTGTAATAACTGTAATAATCATACTAAAGAGGTAGGTGTCCATAGATTATTCGAGATGTAAAATGTTATTACAGTTTATAAAGTTCACAAGTGGAATCATTATGTCCATATTCACCAGAATGTAAAAGTTCATTAAATTTCTGCAGTATGAGAACTTGGAAAGATCTAGGCGTCTGGGATGAGCGTCGTTGCATATTTTTTTAACTTCGGATTCTGATGTTTATCTTTAGTTAGAAACTTTTGGAATGTCAGGAGATCAGTTTATGGGAAAGAGAAGCCTCGTAGACGGATCCCTCTTCAACTTTCACCACTCTTTTGGAAAAGACTTAAAATACTGCTGAGCCAAAAGTCGTCACTGCTCACCTGTATTTTAGGTGCGCTTATGCCTCAAAGACACTAACAAAGCGAGGCGATCGTGCTTGTAAATACACTTTACACAGAATATATTTAATGAATTGCATAAAAGTGGATGATTCTAAATGTTTGCGCGTGAAACGAAGATCGAAAACTGATCTAGGTTTATCTTTGAGATAAACGCGCCTACCAGGAATATTTACGCATGTTTGGGTGTTGAGGAAATGGCAACTCGTTATGGCTAACAGTCTGCAGTTATACATTGTTAGTACGCTGAAATAACCATACGTAAATTGTTCACTCAGTATTTTAAATTAAATATATCCATCAAAATTGTTCTAAAGTCGATATCATATTTATCGCCATATTGAATATAAAAGAGTTTTAGAAGGAACATTAAGGAATAGAAATGATTTCCAAATAGGCAAACGTTTAATTAAATATCTGCATTTGAAAAGTAATTATTAAAGAATAACAACATTTTTTTTATTTAAAAATATGCAAATAACTAATAAAGAAATATAATGTTATGTTGTGTTAATTTAACCAGTTACTATAATTTAGATTTTTACTGTCACCTCTCCCTTTCGTTTTCCTACCAGAATGCAACTAATTTAGCGTATTTAAGCTGAGATTGTTGTATTGTCAGACAAAGCCTGTTCTGCGTCTCGAGGCAACTGTGCTGGTTTTTTTGCTAGCTAAGATTTCTTTGTTTGGCTTTGCATTATAGTGGTGAAATCTAAACACTTACCATCGCGTTAAATTGGATTGTTTAGTCTTTGACTACTACCTCAATCTCAAATTTGAACTCATTGTTACGTTAAGTCCCATCCCACAAGTGGTTGGCTGAATTGTAAACACAACTAGTACATTTATGTTCCAGTTCTGATTTAAAAAAAAAAGTTTGTTTTAAGACTATTTTAGGACTTTATAGTTATGTCCAGACACACCAATAAGTTCCTTAACATCTGTCAGGAGTTTGATACTAGTTTATGCCACCAAAACAAGTCAAACTTCATACAACCATTAACATAGATAAAATCTTAACTTAAACAATCACTGACATATATAAAGCCTAAATTCTTAAAAGTATAAAGTGTAATTACGATGAGGCATTGAAAAATTTATGTACTGCTTCAAGCTTAATGAAGAATTTTTTAAACAAATTTTGGCAGATATGTTTATTTCAAAAAGGTTTGTAATCAATCAGAATTTTCTCAAAATTAATTTAGTTTAACAGGCTGAAAGACCTTTCTATTATAAAGAAATGAAAATAACTTGAAACCTAAATTCACGCGGAATTCGTACAATTTTTTGACTAAGATCAGAGGAAATTGAGATGTGTTTAACAGGACAGTACGGTGGTGAGTAAATGTTTCAAAAGTTTGATCAATAAAGAATAGCCAATAGCAACTTTTAAATGATTAAACCTCTGAATGAGACAGAAGTGCGAATAACAAACATGAAGTATCCATAAAACAAAAATGTAGCCAATTTTTTAAATGAATACCTATGCCAGGGCTAGGCAAAATAAATGTACGGTTTCTTAGCGATCCCAAAATTATTGAAAAAGTGCTGCCGATCTGAATACAATATTTCTTCAAATGCACATTGCTCCGATTATTAAAACAATTAAACTCTGAGTAGAAACTTTAAGGCCAGTAAACATTTTTGAGAAAATGTAAAATGAAATAAAAGGGATTCAAATAATATTAATTATTAAAGTTCATTGATAAGAAATAAATGCTATAAACATAATTTGTAAATACATAATTATGAGAAACATGTGGTTATTTACAAAGTTAGTATTTCTGCCTGAGTAAAAACTTTAAGGCCACCAGTCATTTTTTAAAAATAAATATAATATAATTGTGTAGTTACCATTGCATCTACTAGCTTGTGACAACGCTGCAATTTTCATATTTGCCATACGTTTCTTCGAAGTATTGATGATCTTTGTGAAGATGGCGAAGGGTAAGAAGTTAACTGATCCTGAAAGAGGAGAGATCGAAGCTTTGTCTTCAACAGGAATGAGTAGTCGTGCTATTGCGATAAAGATAGGAAGATAAAGATAGGAAGACTGTAGTCAACAATTTTTTTAAATTGAAAGAAAATTATGGTAAAAAGAGTACTGGGAGAAGACCTAAAGCTTTGTCCTCGAGTGATGAAAGAAGAGTTTTTCAACTTGTATCTACTGGAAAGTACTCAACCAGGAAATTGATTTCGACGACAGGTTTAAACGTTTGTCAAAAACGATTTATAACACAATTAGAAGGTCTGGAAGGTTCACTTATACAGCAAAATGACTAAGCCTCAGTTACTGCAGAGACACAAAATAGAGCGTTTGAACTTTGGCCAGAAAGTCATATCCTGGGACAACCAATGGATAGAAATTATTTTTTCTGGAATTTGGATGGACCAGATGGCTGGAATTTCTACTGGCATGATATAAGAAAGGAAAAAGAAATATTCTCCTAGCGCCAGTTAGATGGAGGGTCTGTCATGAATTGAGGCTGTTTTGCTTACAGTGGTGTGGGCTTAATTGCATTCGTTTCAGGTAGAATGAATTTACAAGGATACCAAAATGTCTTAACAAATCATCTTTTGCCAAATGCTGAATGTTTTGCTGGAGAAAATTGGAAATATCAGCAAGACAATGCATCGATCCATTCGAGTAACAGCACAAAAATTGGTTCCAAGTCAACAATGTTGAAACTGTGAAATGGCCAGCTAGATCACCTGACCTCAACCCAGTCGAGAACCTTTGGGGTGCCTTAGCAAGAAGGGTTTATGCAAATGGAAGACATTTTGCATCAACAACAGAGCTGAAATCTACTGTCGAAGATGAATGGTATAAAACCGACCCCACCCTTTGTCAAAAACTCATTTGATCCATGAAAAGAAGAATATTTGAAGTAATTCGAAGAAATGGCTCCTACACAACCTTCTAAGAATTTGTAATTTTTTTCTTATATGTTATTTTCTATGTTGGCCTTAAAGTTTTTACTCAGGCTCAAATATTCATCTGTGTGTTCTGTAATATTTTCTAATAATAAAATATTTGCAAATTAATTTTTCTACTTTTTTTACTTTTATTTAAGCTCAATAATTATCAATCAAATGGTATTTTAATTCCTCAGGTTAAATGTTTCCATTTTCTCAAAACTTTTTACTGGCCTTAAAGTTTTTACTCAGGCTGTACATCACTGCAGAATAAAAGGGACCTGCGCTGTTCCTCTTAATTTCTTGATCCTTTATACAATGACGTTAATGCCAAAAATATCCTAAAGTGTTGTCAATCGTCCATGTTAGTGTACATCCCTTATACCTATATTGCAGTTTTAATCAGTAAAGTAGATATCTGTTTATACATTATTCTTCACCTTCTTCAACCAAATTCGTAAGGGATTCCGAAAATAGCACAGGACAGAAATAAAATGTTTGCTATACAACATTACCATTTAGAAGGAGAAAGAGAAATAAAAGATTCAGACAACATATGTTTATGTAATATAGATCGGTTTCATGATCCAACGGAAAATTCTTTCGAAAACAGAAAACGTGAGCGAAGTACAAAGATGTTGGTGCATAAATATGGTTTCCCATGACTCGCATGAATAAGCACTGTGAAAATGTATTTACTGAAGCTGATGGGAAAGCACAAACAGTATTCCAAACAAATATTTCAGATTCTATTCTTTGTTGTGCTCTATTCTTCTGGCACATTTTTAGTAGGAGAAGAAAAGAGATTCTTAATGTGCAAAAACCAAACTGGTCGGAGACGGTACAGCAGAAAAATAATAAAGAAATAAAATATTTTGATAAGCATTCTCAAAGCAAATAATGAAGGCGGCCATATATGGGAGTTACAATTAAATTATTTTCAAATTTTTCCAGCCTCTTCTGGTAAATTATATAGTATACAATTTTAGTAATTATTTCCTTCTAAGAGATAAAGGAAGTACAGAAGTTGTTCGCACATTTTTTAGACGATTTTGGTAAGCGGTAATAAAAAATCGTTTGCTGCGAAAGAAGTAATTGCAATTGTACTATGTTTTTAAAAGTCAAAATTATCGTCTGTGGCTTGAAAGTTTTGTTTTTATTCAAAATGGCGAATTTAACAAAGCAGTGGTTCGAAGGCTACATTTACGCTCTTTCCGAAGAGAAATATGCATACTCCGTTATCCAAAAACGATGTGAGAGTCATGGTTTTGTGATATCTAAAGCGTCGATAGGTAATATCATCAACAAGAAAGGAAAAAAACGTCAAATTGGAGCCTCGAGTGGGACAAAAATTCCAAACAAATATCCAAGGAAAAAACGGACATCTTCGACTATTGCAAAGGTACGTTGTTTAATGTTAAAAGAAAATCCCCTTAGTCAAAGGACAGTTGCAAAATCATTAAAATGCTCGGTGTCCACTGTAAACAAAATGATAAACGTTGATTTAAATCTTAAGAAAGCGAAAAAACGCAATGTGCATCGTCTTCTTCCAAAGCATATCGCTCGACGCAGGACACGCTGCAGAATTCTATATGAGAAACACTTATCCAAAGAAAAATGGAAAACAATTGTCACAATAGATGAAGCATGGACGTATTTAAACGATTGTAACAAAAAAAGAGCCATTTATTATCATAAAAGGGGAGAAAAAAATTTAAGTACATGGTTCAAAGAATCGAAAGAAAGTTTTCCTAAGGGATTCATGATTGTTGCTGGTTTTTCTTATAGTGGCAAGTTAAAAATAATGAGAGTGCAAAAAAATGTCAAGATTAACTCCAAATACTATCAGGAACATATTTTATCGCCAATTTTTCTGAATGAAATACCATCGCTTTACCCACAGTGCCATCCATCTGTGAGACTCCATCAGGACAAAGCTAGCAGTCACACATCTAAATCCACGGTAAATTTCCTAAAAGAAATGGAACAAAAAACTGGTATCAAGGCCCATACCCATCACTGATATCCCTACTAATTCATCCGATGTGTCACCTATGGATTTTTGGGCTTTCGGACTTTTAAAAACTGCATTATCCAAACGTTGTCCCAAAACCCTAACAGGACTCTGGAAAGCTGTTCGGGAGGAATGGGATAGAATACCTCTTCTGACACTTCAAAAGGCATTATTATCCTGCAAATTGGGGTGTCGAAATAAGGAATAAGAAATGTCAGAATAAGGAATGTCAAATAATACATTTAAAACACAAGAATTTTATGTAATTTATTTTTCTGAATACAATATACATCGTCTAAAAATGTGCGAACAGCCTCTGTATTGTAGTCGCGAAAATTTCGCATATCGTATTTCAACGATAATATCCATTTCATCCACTCTCTATTCCATTTGAAGCATATTTTTGCGTTACATCTGGACGTACGGACAGAATAAACGACCCTTTCCCCCCAAAACGGATTGTGAAATGGATTTAAAATGGATTCAGAAGAATGCTTTTTCCATGACGTCTGTACGTATCTATGTATGTATCTCGCATAACACAAAAACGAGTAGTCTAAGAACGTTGAAATTTTGTATATACACTCACGTTTGTGAAAATTGCAACACCATGAAGGACTTACGCGAGTGAGCTGAAATTTTCAGGAAATGCAAAGTAGCGCATGATATGCAAATGATTAGAATTGCAAATCCGTAGCGCATGCGTATGCTGAGCAGCGCCCTCTGAACGGCTGATGGATCCGAATAAATAGACGGCTGTAGCGAGGCGTGTATGGTTATCTGTGGTTATCTGCTAGTGGTAAACGTTAACTCAATCTGTACTTATGCCTCGTCGACGAAAGAGAGCGAGATTTGAACAACTTACAGAGTTTGAACGAGGGAGAATCATCGGCCTTCGTGAAGCTGGATTGTCGTATCGTGCAGTAGCCTCTCGTGTGCAGCGTAACAGCAGCACAGTGATGCGCGTTTGGAAGCAGTGGACGGACGAGTGTCGGACAACTCGGAAATCCGGGAGTGGACCCCGAAATGTGACGTCAGCTCGCGATGATAGACACCTGGTCCGCATGGCGCGGACGGACCGTACAGCTTCCTCTAGACAATTGGCAGCACTGTGGTCAATAGCTACAGGTGTTTCATTGTGTGCTTCATCAATTCGTAGACGTCTGCTGCAGTGTGGACTGCGCGCACGGACTCCTTTATACAGGATCCCCCTAACGCACGACCATCGCCGCCTGCGGCTACAATGGGCCAATCAGCATAGAGACTGGCGTGCTGATTGGCAGCATGTCGTGTTTTCTGACGAATCCCGCTTTAATTTGTGGTACCATGATGGCCGCATTCGTGTCAGACGCTATGCCGGTGAACGCCACCTTCCGGAGTGCATTATCGAACGCCACAGTGGACGAACACCCGGAGTTATGGTCTGGGGCGCCATAGCATATCATAGACGATCTCAATTGCTACGAATTGTGGGCAATCTGAACAGCAACCGGTATATCCGTGAAGTTCTACAGCCCGAAGCTGTTCCCTTCCTTCAAAGCTTGCCAGGCGCTGTATTTCAACAGGACAATGCCCGCCCTCATACTGCTCGGATTGTTAAATCCTTCTTTGCAGCGCAGCAGGTACAGCTTCTTCCTTGGCCTGCGTGTTCCCCGGATATGTCGCCAATTGAACATGTGTGGGATGTCATTGGTCGGCGTCTTGCTCGTGATCCTCGTCCTGTTGCGTCTGCAGACGAACTTTGGGTACGCGTACAAACGATATGGAATGCTCTTCCTCAGTCAGACATTCAAACTTTGTTTGACTCCATGCCACGTGGTGTAGCAGCACTTATTGCGGCGCGTGGTGGCCACACAAAATACTGATTCTGATCTCTTGTTCTTGTTTGTTTGCTTTGAACATTTAATCATTTATTTGTACCACTACCACTCAACTGTGTATTAAATTGCATTCAATTATGACGATTCCTTCTTGGTGTTGCAATTTTCACAAACGTGAGTGTTGAACTGCTGTAACATACAGATGTGCACCTCCTTCTTTGGTTGCAATATGTAGCACCAAAAGTGTATAAATATGTATATATATATAGCCACTCTGTTACCCGGCTCGGTAAGCTAAGTTATTTTATTCTTACATATTGATAAATTGTGCAGTTTTTGCTTTAAAGTGATTGGATTATTTTCCGGTTATGTCTTTACTTAATCTGCATGCAATAGTTGCAGAATTATCAACAATTTAAAGTTCTTAAAGTTTCGCTAAGCCTAACGACGCCGCCATTTGTATACATTTGAAATGTAGTAGCATAGTGAATTAAGTCAGTTTCTGCTCTAACTTCAGTGCCGACCGCGACGTGTGAATTGGATTGATTGAATGAGAAATACATCTGTAAAGTAATTCGGGGAAATAAGTTTAAATGAAATTCAGCAAAAAATGGGAATAATTTAATAGGCCTTACGAGGATTAATGTCATGTGGTGTCCGCATCAAATTTTTTTTAACAGATTATTATATATGAACACTCACTGCGTGAAAAACAAGGTCCAGTTTACGATTTTTTTCCTGTACAGATGGCAATGGATATTATTAATAGCTCAGTTAATAAATTAGGTGAATATTTAAACACGGAATATTCAGCAAGGCTTGAAATTCCATCGAATCCGAAATCTGGTTAATTTGCTTTTTTGTTTAGATTCTATTCTTACAAGCATTGCTCTTACTTAATGTTGTAAGTTTTCAGATGAATGGTTTCGGAACAATCGACGCATGGAGATGATTCTTCTAATGCCCAGCTGTCTAGAACACAACGATTCCGGAAGGATTCAGTTAGCAAATAAGCCATTCAGAATTCCCGACTCTCGAGAATAATTAGTGAAACGACGCTTGTAATTGGAGCTCTTAATGATGCGTAACTAATTACCTTGGTCACAATGAATAGCTCTTCTCTTCTGACCTTCCCACTCTGCAGAACTTTCTGGAGAGCCCGACCTATGAAGGCTTCGTTGCGATAGGCGAAGGCCGTATCGATGTGGCGATATCCAATGTCGATAGCTGTCGAGATAGTGTCGATCACTTCACTTTCATCCTTCGCCTAGGGAAAAGAAAGAAATATATATCGGTAATTTTAATTTATAATCTGTCACTGCAGAAGCAAATCTATTTAGATCGTGATTCTCGCTAAGCAAGAACACTGTTTTGTGTAAAAAATTAATTAATTCTTAAATTGTATGAAATAGTTACGTGAAAGCGGTTTCACAAATTGTTTTGAATGACAAGATTTTTAAATAAAGTTTTTATCAAGTACAATAAACGGTAAAAATACGTATATTTACCGTATATTAACAATATACGGTAGAAATTGTATTCATACGAAAGCGGCTGAGAAAAATTTTTGCTGTGTATTCCCATACCTTGCTTTTCATTTTGTTGTTTTTTAACAAACTTGGGTGTGAATTTATGAAGAAAACTGTTTCATTTTCAGATTTTGATGAATATATGTCACTGGAATATTATCGAATCCTATCTCTCAATTTTAAATTTATATTTTAAATTTGCACTCGCAGGTAAAATCGAAGGCACGATGCTAGAACTGAGTTTTTATAATGTCATAAATAGTAAAACAATTCAGTAAACTTTAGTTATATTTCCAAACAGACGCAAAATATAGTTTAAATTAGACTATAATAAATTTCTGTTCCGTAATAATATATATTCACTTGCTTTATTCTAAGAGTACATACTTTAGAAGTAATTTACTTCTTACAGTTAAAACAGTTGAAGTTCATCTATTTATTTTTAACTAATAGTTCATTTTAAGTTTGACTTTCCTTTTACTCTCTTTTCTCCCACGCTTTTCATGACAGAAAGTAAATGAGATAGTGAACATTTATTCAGATTAAGGTAGAATGAAATGATATTTAAGCAAGAGTTTCGGAAGTTATTTTTAGAGGGTGTCTACCTATTCCAGGCCACTTTGCGCTGTGATTGTTAGCGACTTGCGTTAGCGTGTTCTCGCCATTAAGCTTTTCCCGCCGGTTTGCTACAAACCACAGCTCTTCCTTAGCGTTAAAAGTATGCTGTGAGTCGTTAGGCTAAGCTACCACACCTTGATATTATTATTTGTTACGTATTTCTGTTAAGCCAGAAGTGTTGGCTTCCTGTAACCCAAGTTGGGTCATTTGTTAATTTTATTCCTTGAACAAAAGGGTCTTACAAACCCTTCTGCTGATCTTTGTTTGTTTCACAAAGACTAGAAGATAGTTCTTCAAGAGATCCTTTTAAAAGTTTGTGTTCCCAAAGAGGCATAGACTTAAGACAAGTTTACTGCTTTTAGTTTCGTAAGGAATTTACTGTCTGCGCTGAAGACAGATCTTACTTTTTGTAACTTCGTATTTAGAATACATTAAGTCTGAACTGAGTGAATTTTTAGGTGTAATCTTTTTAAAATCTTTTCACGAATTGTTAGGCCCAACGGTAATCCACTTGGTTGTATCAACAACCAGCTAGTTGTTATTAAAACCAAGTACTGTTCATCTTGGTGTAACCAACAAGTGTTCATCTCCGTTCAAACCCCGGCCAATATGCGTATTCCTAACGGCGTTTTTTGTGGGTTTTTCCATGCATAATGTTACTTCCTCCACCAAAGCATCTTTCCCTTAAATAAACAAACATCGAAAGCAACGTACCCTTAGGCCAGATTTCCAATAGATGCTTTCCTTTAATCAATTAATCACCCTATAAGCTATTAAGATTCTTTTATTATTTGTAGTTTATATTGTAGTTTATTACATAAGCAGTTAGTACTGTAGTTATTATTTATAGTATTGTAGTTTATTATTGAAGTTCAGTAGAATTTAAGTATTAGTCAATAAAAATGTATCTAAGCTGTATGGGTTTTTAATATTTTTCACTTGTTGTAGCGAAAATGCAAGCCAAGTTTGTTTTTGTTTTTGTTAAATCTTTATTCAAAGTATCCCTTCTGAGACAGAAAGTTCTTAGGTGCTCTGCTGGTGATAAATAATCTAACTTAATCAGTAGAACGCAGCTTTAAATGCAAAATATGGATTTTCCTTTTTAGATATTTATTCGAATGTTTTCTGCTTTAAAATACCAATATATAAGGATTCATAATAATTGTTTTTGTAAGAATAAATGGTTTTTTCCGTATAGCGGAGTACCACTTCTTTGCTAGATACTTTTATCTTGTCTCACACTTAAATTTATTTCCCCAGAAATATTTAAATCAGTTTAAAGCAAGAATATCATCATTCTTTTTTAGGCCTATATATAGCTAGAAAAATGCTCATATATCAGCAATTAAACGAAATAAATTTTGATTTTTAGAATTTAATCCATCTCTTAACACTTCACTGACATTGTTTAAAAAAAACGTTTCAAATGCTAAAGACAAAAAATCTTAAAGGTTTTAAACTCCGACTTTCCATTTCCTCTGAATTTCTGAGGATCTTTGCTATTGGTTACAGCTAAAATTTTATCTAAGCAGAAATATTTCCAGTTTTCAGTGGATATTTTGCTACTATTTAAATCAAAGAATGAAATTTTTGTAGCACCAGTTTTCCTGATACTTGAACTATGTCTTTAGAGTTAAATTCGTACATGTGGACAATACAGGAGTTCTGTTCAAGGAAATTAACTGATTAGCTGCGAAATTAATACAAACAAAAAAAGGAAAGAAAAGAAAATCTGAAAGCTTTCTGATTTTACATTACGCCCAAAGAGATGTTTCTTAACGTTTTGTGGGTTACCTTTATTCATCAAATACACTCATGAACAAAAAAATTAGTGCACCAAGAAGGAGTCAAAATGAAATATTTCCATCAGATGAAATATTTCCATGATAAAGGCTAACAGTCTGTTCTCATGATTATGAGAGTACTATAGAAAAAAAAATCTGAAAGGTTTCAGATTTTAATTACGTCCAAAGGGGCGTTTATTTAACATTTTGTGTATGACTTTATTTATTAAATACCATGTTCTTCGCACTTAAACCATAAAATTCAGTTCAACAGCAATATCGCAAAATCATTTTAAATTGAGCATATCTTTAGAAATTTCGGTACACACTCTCACGTGCTGGAGATAAAAATGTTTTTCTGTACAACGTTGGTATTGCTGGCTTTGAAATCTTTGAGTTTGTTAATAAAAAATTCGTTAAAGTTTTAGAGAATATTGTTACGAATTTTACATTTATTTGGCTATTTATTTAGAACTGTAATTAAAATTCCTTTTTATTTTCCCGTGCAACGCAGACGATTTTTGAAGAGAAAGCTACGTCAAAAAAATAATAATAAAATAAGCAGTAAATTGAAAAGTGAAACGTCGCAAAATGCCAAAACGAAAGTAATAGTCCTTCGGGATTCAAATCCCTTTGGGCTAATAAATTGCAATAAAATAAAGAATTAAATGAATTTAAAGAAAACTCATCATACTAGCATATATAGTTCAATCTTCTTTAATCGAGATAAATCTTATTAATCAAGATAAAAGATAAAAACCAAATTACAGATCGCTGAAAACAGAAAGCCGCTATCATTTTCGATAAAACAATTAGTTATTGTGTAAATAATTACAATTACATTTTAATACGGATGCCTTATCTCAAACTGAAATTAAAAATGAATGGGACATTTCTAGTAATTCTATGAGGGTGATTTTTTAAATAAGATCCATTTTGCAACAAAAAGAAAACAAATAAAATATTTGTAAAATTTGAATTTATTTAAAATTTCCTGTTTTTTTCCTATCTTGTCAGTTTAAGCCTTTATCATAAAGAACAAAGAAAGTTTATTTACCCTCCTTTTAGAACCCTTCTACTTGTGAATCGATTATCCATGGTCAGTTTCACATCTTTGCCATCTTTTCACATCATTCTTGAATGATCGTACTCATATCTGGAGTTGAATATTCACAACTTTCATGATTCTTGCTAGTATGCCCAGATGACTGATCGTATTTCACAGGTTTTTTTTTCTCTTAACTATCTTAATTTCACATTACGAAGCGTACAGCGATGACATGAACATAGAGCAAAGAATGCTGGTGAGAATATTATAGTGCAAATGCGAAAATGCAAATAATATTCACAAGTAGACATCAGAAACTAATCAACGTACACTGATAGTATTTTATTATATGCATAAAATGTTCGCACATTTTTTATGTTGTTTGCTTAATATTATGCGATGATTCAAAACGATATCGCATTGCTCTTTAAAAGGGAAAAGCATCCCTTTTTCAAGAAAATGCAGTAACTTTCTTGTCAAAGCGCATATGCTGAGATTTACTTCTTTTCATACAGCATAATTAGTGAAACGTTTGATTTCATTGACAGCGGCTAGCACTTATGTCTAGTTGAAGACTCGAGGCAATGGAGCTTTAAATGTTCCAAAAAACAAATCAGGTCCACACCTGGCAGAATTTTTAAGGCCGCCGAACGCTAGCAGTTCTTTAGGCTCCGTTTGTGGCGAATGTTTCCATGTTTTTACCATATGCAACGTGAATACAAGTTAGTTTGTTTAGAACAATGGTTTTCAACCTTACTTACTTCATACACCCTTTTCATCATTGATAAAAGATTATACCCTCTTCCTTTACCAAAGTCGAAAAATAAACAATCATTTGTTTAGATTTAAATTTCTTATTGATCTAAAATGTACAATGCCCTCACCGGGACTCGAACCCTGGACCTCTCGAATACGCGTCGAGTATGCTTCCAATAACAGAACGAAGGCATGCGGAAAAAAAGGGAGAAAATAACTTACATACTCCCCTTTTTAAACGGCTATTAAGGATTAGGGAACCTAATCGCCAATTCGTATCGGCCATCCACCTTATATTACTTTCCCTTTCAAACGGCGATTAAGAATTAGAGAACCTAATCACCAAATCCTGGTGGTGATGAACTACCGTCCACCATCTTTTAGTTCGGAAGCTACCTGTAGGATCATTAGGTTTTTTTAAGCAGGAGAGATGAAAAATGTGCAATGCACTCGCCAGGACTTGAATACTGGACCTCTTGAATGCGCTTCGAGTATGCTTTGAATTGCATCACGAAGGCATGCGGAAAGGAGGGGAAGATACCTTATAAGGTTTAACATGTTTTTATAAATGAAACGACGAGAAATATAGAAAATGTTTATAAAAGCACTTTTTTTTTCCAATGACCAATTTTGTTCCAATGGGCTCTCAGCCGACTTCGGCTTGGCCACTACTAAGGCCAGAAGTGGTAGTTGCTTTGTTATGGAGGCACCTAATACGCGGGCCACCTTTGCCTTCTATGAAGAAACGGAGCACCACTCACCTACTTCATCACGGGTCACGGCCCGTTTCCAAGTTACTACAATCGCCATGGCATCTCAAATACCGATGTGTGTGTCTGCAGATCAGATGGGTCACCAGATCATTACGCATTTGAATGTCCTTTAACAGCTGCACACCATCTCCCGCTACCTACAGATAATAGGGACGCCTATCACCGGTTCCTTATAACACATAAAGGAGCGGTTAATTCAATCTCCACCATCATTAATACCATTGCGGCATTGGGCACAGGCCTTTGTCAACCGTGCTAAAATGATGCGGTCAGCAGACTTCGGACTCCACGCTCTGGTTTACTGACGATAAGCTCCACCACTAGTCCAATGGACTAGTATTTTCAACATATGCTCATCACAACAACTTTGTGTGTTTAAGCTCCCATGCCCATCAATTTAAAGTGTACAATACTAATAAATCACAAGTACTGTTCTTTTCGCGCCTCTACGTACCAGTGCATTCCATTCTATATTCATGCGTGATATTCATCTGTGAACTGAGTGATATTCATCTGTGAATTCATATCTGTATTCATGCGTTTTAATATATATGTATGTCTTTTTGTGCTTTAAGTGATTATGTGTATGTACCTGTTTTATGTGTTGTGTGTTTATGTGTTTTGCGCTTTGTGTCTTGTATATTATTTGTCTATGTGTATTTATGTGCTTTTATGTGTATATCTTCTTGCATTTTTACTTTAAGTACTTACCGTCTGTAACACCACAGCTTACCTCTTCAACCTGTAAAACAACCCTACTAACGCCCTTGTAAGGCCATGTACTCCCTCTGACAGCCTGAATAAACTCCCGGTGCAGCCTTGTGGGGCTCCAGGGAGCTATTGCTCTAGTTAGAGGAGGACATGGGACAAATGCCTGTTTACCTCTGTTAGACACCAGGCGTCCCCGTCCTCCGTAACCTACCTACCTATGAAGGGACGGACAGTTACAGCTATGACTTCTCCGGGATTCGAATCCAGGCCCTTTGGTATCGTAGGCGGCTCCCCTAACCACTATAACTTCTGGGCGGCAAGTGTTTATAAAAGCAAAAACTTTTTTATATTTATAAACTAAGGATATAAGTGCTAAATAAAAGGCTAAACGCAATCACATTCTGAAAGTATGAAATTCCTCTTTAGTTGAGAACCTTTGCTTTAGAAAGTCCTCTACGAATGCAACCCTCCTTAGAGAGAAAGCTCTCGCATATTATAGCATAATCAAATCACCGACTGGAAATTTCACAAATGAAGTCGCCAAAGTCAGAACATCATTTTATGTCTGATAATCGTCCTCTTCGTCAATGAATATAAGCAGAAAGATAAGATAATCAGACATCCCCGATTCTGTAAGAGTCCCAAATTGTATCACACTATTCCGCATCATGATCTATGCCATAAACATAGCGGATTCTGAAAATAATTTGGATTTCGTACACAACTGAATTTTGCTATTTTGTTTGAATTTTCTTAGAACCATTAAATTATACTCATAGTGTTACTTTAAGTGTTTGTGTGTGTTTAAGTAAATTCAGATTATAATTTGTGGTATATACTCCTAGGTAGTCTTAAGCTCTAAGTTCTAATTTGAGTTTTCTAGAAATTTAAAAGTAAATTGATAAAATCAAAATAGGCAATCTTAGGAAAGTAAACTAGAGGTAAACCCAAAACAGAAATCAACAAGAGATAGACACAAACCAGTGGTAAAAAAAGTAAAAAAACAAAACAGAAACGTTTAGAAAAGCAAAATTATACTGATTACATAAGCATAAAGTACTGATTGTAAAATTGTAACAGAAAAAAGAAGAAGAAATCTGAAAATAAAAACAAAACGCTGATTTGAAAGCAAAATAGGAAGTAAGAAAATTTTCGACAATAAAATAATAAGTAAAATTACAGAAATAAAGTAGAAGATTAGTTTTACAAAAGCAAGACAGGAAAATAAGCTTATAGAATCAAAACGACACCATACTTGTAAAATTAAAAAAGTAAATATTAGAATGTCTCTTAGATTATAAAGTGAGAACTAGGAACATTAAACTCCGACCCCATCAACTACCAATAGTTAAATTCCATTGAATAAAAATGAAGTGATTATTTATAATTTTCAAACTCAGATAACAACTGCTCAGCTAAGAACTTATTTTCTCTAAATTGCTTCGCGATACATATAAGACTTTTTTTATCTTCACAGCGCATTAAAATTCTCATGAACCAGAACGGCAAAATTCTGAATACATTTCAGAAACTTTAGAATGAGTTTTAACTCCAGTATTGCTGTCGCCAGTAAAATATATTTAAATTTTATTCAGTAGAATTAATGGTGTGATGGCCCAATTTCAGCATTAAAATATTCTTTTTACTTCGAACAAAAGCCGACAGTTAAACTTTGAAAGCAAACGATATTTTAATGCCCTAGAAAGCAGCTTAAAATCAGATTTAATTACGTCTCTAACTCAGTTCCGAAATTAATTACTTAAGAGGCTTTCAAAATTATTTTTCTTATCGCTGTTGGAACGTCAGTATTCTAGTTAAGTACGATAAGCAATTTATTATATTCTTTCAACTGATGTTAATTTAAAAAGCATTCTATGTAACACGATTTTATACATTTTAGGGTCAATGTATTAAAACCAGTTACTTCTTTCAAATGCCGATATTATATTAGACAACAAACAGTAAGCACAGAAAATATATATTAAATTATGATAAAAGTTTCCAGTTTCTTTTTAAAGAACATTTACATTTTCAGATGTTCTATAACAGTTAATTGGTATGTGAAGAAAGTGTCAATGGCAGTAAAAGATTGTCCGTGGTTGTAAATTTTTATAACTTATTATTAAATGCATAATTTATTTTAGAAAGATGATAAGTTACTTTTATACCAATTGTAATTTTTATTTTGTTTTTAATTCCGTATGTTTTTGTTTTACGTTTCGTTAGCTATTTAAATTGCTTTATTTTTTCCATTCTCAGTTTTATGATACACATTACTCACTCCAGAAATATGAAGATTAATTTAATACGAAACGAAAACAACTCATAATTAAAGTGTTGTAGTATGGCAGTCGTAAACTGAGTTAAAAAGCGAATTACGGTTTAAATACGATTACATGGCTAAGTAATTCCAATAACGTCCAACCCAGAAATCTTGAAGGTATGTGAGATCAATGTGGAATGTGTCTTTTATACAGGGTGTCTCAAAAGATCGTTGTCAAACTTTGCATACTGGTCTGTCATACCATGACAAAGAAGATTTGCATAGGAATTTGCGTCCGAAAATATGAACGGCGACCGTTAGAGGGCAATGTTCGCAAGCGTATAGGGGAAGTAAGAAATGATGTAAAAAGAGTTGTTAATATGAACATTGTTAATGATAGAAGATATTCAAAATTCCTTCCATTCACTACAATGCATGCTTTACGACGTCGATGCATGGATTCAATGACCCATTCAAAATGGGCAGGTGTGTCACGGACACGTGTCACCACTTCCAAGATCCTGGCGACGAAATCCATGCCCGATGTTATGGTCGTCTCGTACACCACTGATTTCATGTATCCCCACAGGTAGAAATCCAGAGGAGTCAGATCGAGAGATCGCAGTGGCAATGCGACTGCTCCGCTTCTGCAAATCCATCGATCAGGATATATCCTATTGAGGTACTGCAGTACAGTACTTCTAAAATGTGCAGGTGTTCTATCATGCTAAAACCAGATGTTTCGGCGTGTAGCTGTTGGAACGTCAACCATGACATCCGGCAACCTCTTTCCAGAAAATTTCACGCAAAATATCCACTTAAATTAGTAAACCGATTCATCCTTCTCCTGCAAGGCCCTCGCCTGATATGATCATACTTCCCACTCTCCCATAAGCCTGCGACCGTTGCCCTCTAGCGGTTGCCGTTCGCATTTTCGGACTCAAATTCCTACGTAAATCTTGTTTGTCATTGTATGAGAGAGCAGCAATTAAGTTTGGCAACGAACTTTTGAGACACCCTGAATAATAGGTGGCATTCTTATCCATTGCAACAAGCGCAATGTATTTTTAAATATACAAATGTTCAGCAGCTAGGTTTTCTATCTATTGTCTTTTTATTGGAAAGAACTATAAACGGCTGTTTCTAAAACATACACAAATGCTTTACTCTGGAATTTTCTTCAGCAGGTTCCTGTACTATTTTTCTATGGTAATCCGGGAATAAAACTTTTTCCCTGCACAATAAAATATACCACATGTTTTGAAATGGAAGATTAGTTAAGCAAAAAAGAGTATACCTCCCTCTTTTCCGAAAAGAACCTCTTGTAACAGCATATTTTTTAAAAATATATTTAAAATTATTGCTCTCCCTCTTTATATGTAAGTTATTGAAATAATCAGATAGCGAGCGGAAGCGTACTATATTACAGCAGAGTTCCGCTTATCCGACATAAACGAGTAGGCAAAACGTCGAATAAACGAAAATGTCGGATAATAGGGAGGTGTTAAGAACATCAAACTATATTATAATTTCACACATTACCAACCTAATAATCATAATTTTACATACTACAAGCCTAATAATCCCATTTTACAACAAAACAGGAAAAATTAACTGAAAAATAAACTTGCAGTCACAGAATTGTCTGAAGTTAAATATATAGTACGTAAATTACTTCAAAAGTTCAGTCCTCTGATAACTGAAGCAAAATTTTGTTCGTAGCCTGCTTTCTTGACGAGTGCCGTTTCTTCGCTTTCAAGTCTCGCCATATTTGCAGCATCCTTATGTTGATTCTTATAGACCCTTCTAGTTACTCACTATATTTAGTTGCAGTTTTTAGAGCCTCAACTTCGTCGTAATGTGAAATTCTGCGGGGCTCAACAATTTGAAACTTGATCTTGACCTTCAATTTAATTTTCATAGCAACTTATTGCAAAGTTACTTGCAACTTACTGCTTATTACTTTACTGTTACTTGCAACTTATTGCTTATTACTTTACCGCTACATGCAACTTATTATTCATTGCAACAACAATTTCTTCATCAGTTATTTCGTAGTGACCATCATCATTCATCCTACTTTCGATTTCTTGCAAAGATGCATCATCGCCTAGCAGCTTCTTCCAAAACTTCGAAATTGTTGTAGCCCTTAGGTCGACGCAGGTCCACAAGCAACATCCTTTGTATTGATGCGTTTCAATTTTTCAATCATGTCTTGTCTTTCTGCTCTTTTTTCTATCACTATAGACAGTAGCTTCCTGCGATAATTCCATTTTATCTTTTACAGAATACCCTCATCCAGACGTTGGCATACTATGGTTACATTGGAGAAAGGTGTAGAAACATTGCCTAATGTCACCCTCTTGATTCTCCTATAGAGCAGGGTGCATTGAAGCATTATCTAGCTGCAAAACAACTTTTCTGGGCAAATTATTCTATTGAAGGAATAAGTTTCCTAGGATGCGTTCAGACGGCGACGTAAATGTCACAGAGGCATAGTCACAAGGAATAAAATGCGAGAATTCCGTTCACACATGCGACACAGGGTCTAAGCCGTACCCACTTAGTGAAGCTAAATTTGCGCATGAGCATATGTGTGGATGTCTACAGCTTTCCCGCTCTGTTTCCACATTCAGGTTTCGCTCTGGTTGGTCGACGCTCAAGTCGGTATAAAGTTGATAACTTCAAACTTTATGCAAAGAACCCTAAACCAGATCTTGTGACGTGGCACAGACTGGTTGCCTGGCAACACAGCCCGGCTTAAACCACTTATGCCCTTTATACAGTCGTCTAAACGCAGCTTTAAAGAACCAGTCTGAAACTTCACTGCTCATTCTAACCGTTTCTGATGCTTTACTGACATGCGCTTTTTCTTTTTTCTGTTTCTCTTTCGTATTGCAATGGCCTACTGTTACTCATCGAATGCCAGAATCATCAGCGACTTTCTGAATTGTCTCTTTCTTGTCCAATTTCTTAATTACTTCAATTTTTGTTCCGTCAAAAACAGCTTTCTTAATTTTCGTCACCATGCGTGTATTTCAACTTTTAATCACCGCAACAATGTTTGTCAAATTAGACACACTACACATACTCATGAGCAGTAACAGAGGATAAACAGATCCGCATACAATGAATAAAATGAGCGGCATTGTATGATTGGCACACACGTCATTGTGTAGACGGGCACACCGCGCGATAAGGTCGGGGGGGGGAACTACTTGCCGCACTTTTTACTTCCTTCTACGAACTAAAGAAAAGTCTCAATTACTTATCATTAGAAGTAAAAAATCCCGACTAACCTACTCGTTAGCTTACCCTATTCAAAGAAACTGTTCCTTTAGTCAAGACTGCCAAGTATTTGGGTATAACTTTTAATTCTAAATTAAAATGGAATGATCATAAACAAGGCAAATAAGATTATTAATAGTCTAATTCCCATTATTGGAAATCATTCAAGTATGGATCTTAGGAAAAATGTCTTGTTTACCCCTCCATTATCAGACCAGTTTTAGTTTACGCTTCACCTGCATGGACCTCTGCTGCAAAAAATGATCTCCTGAACTTACAGAAAATTCAAAATCGTTTCCTTCGCATTATCACTAATGCACATTACTCTGTCAGAAATGTCACGCTTTATGAAGATCTCAGACTTGACTGCATTGAAACTTATCTTAACAAGACAAACACAAAATTCTTCGATAAAGCACTTGGATATCAATACTTAAATTTATTTAATCTCTTCAACTATAAAATACTTGAAGAGGATATGATCTAAGGCCATTTGCAGCTCACCACAAAAAGACTGATCTCCTATCACCTAGTCATTTTTCACATATTCCTTCCATGTTGTTTTTGCATTTGCTTTGTCTTTCATTGTACTTGTTTTGCATTGTATTCTTTTACACCATGAGGAGAATTTCTTACTTTAAACCACTGCCAGTTAATTTTACTACATTTATTGACTTGCTTTTTCATACACTCCAGACCTTCCTTATTTGCGATGTCGGGTCATTTTACGATCCTCTTGGCCCCCTTTGCGTCCACTCACTGGCACTCCCTTCCAGGTCCTACTTATCGTGATTGCATTCATGTTCTCTGCCTTTAGGGCAATATGTGTCAGTGATCCGGACACGTCGCGCTGTGGGCGATATTCGCGGAATATTAAGGTTCGATTCGATTCGAGTAAAGGAAGTGTTCACAAATACCACGCGCAGTTTTTTTTTTTTTTTTACAATTTTAATCAGAAAAATCTAGGTGCGCGGTTTACCTGAAACAAAGCAATATAGGCCAGGTAAACGCAATTTGGGCGACGTAAATTATTTCTTGTTGAAGCTACAGTATCTCCAGAAAATATAACATTATATGATGCTACAGTACCCTCTAAAATAATAAATTCTGGCCAGGGATTTGTAGAGGATATACGGGTACTTTCACCAAACTGTTATTCTCTAAATGGTTTTTGCCGAACTTGGCTTCTTAGTCATGACACTGGCAGCAGCACTGGAGCTCAGCTGATACGGAAGAAGGAATTCCGGTGCTCAAACCGGTTCCAAGACAAAAGTGGGGGAGGGGGTTGTTTTTGTCATTTCAGAGCCAGTGTCCATGCTTGCAGGAGGCTGAAGTTGTAGCGTTTGGAGAAAAAACTGATGTCTCGAGGAAAAGCAAAACATGTGCTTCTTCATTGTCTATATCGCTGCAACAGAAGAACGTGCGATAGTTTTACTGGAAATAAGGAAACACAAAACGAGACTTATTCTTATGCGATCAGGAACTTGATCTATAATCGAAGGTCGGATAAGCGAGTCTCAATAGTAAGTGTGGTTCAGAAGGCAAAAAAGATAGATTAAAATAAAATAAAAATTTGTATTCTGAAAATATGAACTTGCAGCATAACATCTGAAACCATTAAAAATTTTCAAAACATTTAAGAAAGGAAAACATAAAATATAATTACGAATATTTCTCTTTTCTTCTTAAATGAAACAAACATCTATTGTTACCACGTGATAAAGCTATATCTTTAAAGGTAAATAAAATTATAACTTTACTGAAAAAGAATTAAAGTTCTATTATTTGCTTCAGCGTTTCGTTTTTTAACATAAAGTATTGTAAAATAGGTATTCAGAGTTAAAAAGCGCATTGTACAGTTACAATAAAATAAACAAAAAGAAAGAAAGAAAATTTATATAGAAGCTTACAGTCTGTTAATTGCAATCTCAATTCTTGTAAGAATTATTCTTAATTCCTTTTTCCACAACAAGAAATCGAAATTTTCCATCAGAAACAATTTAGACGGATTACAGCAACGCGTTTCTATCTTTAAATAGTTTGGATTTTATAGTTAAATAGCCTTCATTATTTTCAGTAACATAGACAAGTCCACCGTGCTTCTATAGAATGGGTGAATTAATTGTTTCGATTTCATTCTTAATTGCAGCACGAAAAAAATATTAAGTGTTACTTTTAATTATAGAAATTTTCTCTTTTCCTATATAAATATAATAGATGTGTTTAATTTGTATGCAGATTATTTCTAAATATTTACCTGAAAAACATTATATTAATAGTATTAGATACTGAGCCACATGGAATAAATGCATAACATTTATTCACCTAAGAATGGCAACAGCAAAACTACTGTATGTTTACTTTTATTCTAAAGGCTATTAAATATAAATGTTTAATAGCCCTGGTCTCTCTGTATGTGTTTAATGACCTGAAAATAAACACTTATTGCAAAAGTTTCCCCTTTCTATGAATATTCCAATGCCATTTTCGTGAATTATTTAATCGAGCATTAAAGTTGTTTTTTAAATCGAATTCAGACAAGAAATTGTTCAAAAAAGAACTATCTGCGAAACGTGAAGTGTAAAAAGAAATACAGGTCATTTTTTTTTATAAATGGGAAAATACCCTATGCAAAAATATCATATAATAAGAATAAATTTTATGAAAAACAGTGTAGAGAAAAATTTGATTATAAATTCTTTTTATAAAATCTACGAGGAACTTTTTCCTACAGAATAAAACATTCAAACAGAGAGTGACATTAATATCGAATCTTACCTGAAACATACCTAATCCTATAATAGGCATGCGATAACCGCTGGAAAGTAACACAAAGCGATTCGGATCCATAACTGCTCAAACGTTCGTAAACGAGTAACAGAAATCGTCTGCAGCGTTTTCTTTTCCTTGACAAAGCCCGTAAGTTGCCATAGCACGAACTTTGTACATAAACGAGTTTCTTTTCAGTTTTTTACTTTTTCTCCCATTCATCGCACAGTCTGGACCTTGAAAATGTTAGCGGGAACGTTTCCTAATTTATTCACTTGTTGCATATCTCATTTCCTTTTCTCTTTACGATATTTCTTCTTTACTTGATAAAGTCGGTTTTATCCATTTTCAGATTATCTCATGAAACGCGCATGTTCCATTTAGTGATGAATGCAGTATTGAATGTTCGAAATGTATTTAGAGAAATCTTTCAAAAAAATTTGACACGTTACGTTATGCTGCTATACAGTTTTCCATCCACGTGACAGAGCAATTGTTGTCATTGCACAAGATACCATACCTCTACTTTATGAAGCCCATTAACATTCGATGTAACATAAAATATTTACTTTACCTTTTGATTTAGAACTGATTTTGATCTGGTGAGTATTTCAAATTATTTAAAGCGTTACTTTTATCGAAAAAATAATTTTAAAATTAATATATACATATATATATATAATTTTAAAATTAATATATATATAAAATAAAAATCTGAAAGATTCAGATTTTACATTACGCCCAAAAAGGCGTTTTTTAACGTTTTGTGTGTTACCTTTATTTATTAAATATCATATTCTTCGCCCTTAAACCATAAAATTCAGTTCAACAGCAATATCACAAATTAATATTAAAATGAGACTATCTTTAGAATTTCCAGCACACAGTCGCGCGCGCTTGAAATAATTTCTTTTTCACGTACAGTGTTGCCATTGCTCGCTTTGAAATCGTTGAGTCTGTAAATCAAAAATTCGTTAAAGTTCTACAAAATATGAAACAAATGACGATAGATTAAATTGTAAATAAATATGAGCATATTTTTTTCTACCTATGAATAGATTTTAGATTCATTAAAATGACCAGGAAGCTTGAAATATCATCTGTGCTTTCGCCGGAAATCGAACTCCAGACTTTACAGTGATAAACCAAATATACTAACAATAACACCATAAGGATACATGGGAGGAATGTTTTTATTTCCTTACAAGATAAACTTAATCATGCAAATTTAACCTTATATTAATATTGACGACTTTTGAACAATTTTTCTTCTCTTTTTCAATTTGATCTGTCAGTATGTCCAAGTCTTATCGTAATAATTGAGCGACAGCGCTTTGAAAAACAGCTGAAATTTGTTCGTACCATTGTTGTAACAATGTTAGATGTCCCTTAGTAGAATCGGTTACAGAGAAGAATTTACGTGAAAGAACCTTTATTTAAATATTATCAAATATGTCCTTTTTGAAATTAGAATATTTAACTTGCTTTCAGAATTCCAGGTCTAGTAGGTTTCTATTGCGTTACTAAAGATATGCAAGAAAAGATGAAGAAAGATAAGCATAATCAGTTAAGAGGTACAGGATAAAGAGAAATGCTCCTAGAGATTATGCTTTCAATTCTTGAAGCACAGGCCAGCTTATTAGCCAATAGCCAAATGCCTGATTACAGGCAAGATCCGTATGACCTAGGTCCGGCAGCCTTAGATTTTGGAGGACATCCAAATCATCCTTTTTATATAACTTATTTAATTATACATGTTTAACTTTATTTGACCCTTATAAAAGCAAGAAAAGACAGTGATAAGGGCCTCTAAAGAACACACGCAGTAGGACCTCTGATTGGATGCTACCAGGACACTGTTACCACTTGTATTCATGAAACAGCAAAGCCAACACATTGACTGCAGTTATTCATAAAAACTGTAGAGGCATATATTATAAATGTTCCTCTACGTATAGTATATTCTTCACGTTTTTTGAAAGTCGGATGCTTATAACAAAGCAGTATTGAAAAGTAGCAAGACACAATATAATGTATAAAAATGATCATAGAAGTTGTCATTTGGTGAAAGACAGTAGTGTGAGTGCAGACGGAACGTCAACAAAGCGTAAGGAGAAGGAATTGGGCATGTTCCACTTACTGCAGCCGAAGGTGACACTCACTAAGCCTTGTTCTTGCCTACTGCATTACTTAAAATAATCTAGAGATATTTTACCATCTAATAGTTTATCTTCAGGTGCCTTCCGGTACCAGAGGTTGTAGCTAAGTAAACAGCTGAAAATCCTTTTAAAATCTTTCAGTTTTTATATCTTAAGACCTGAGACTAAAACGACCCGCCGCCTTTCTAGTTTCGCTAAATTTCCCATTCAAGTTTGATTTTTTTTTTTTTAGCCCAAAGGGCGTTAGCTTAGAAGGGCTATTAATTTCGTTTTGGCATTCTGCGTTGAAAACATTAAATGTCTGTTTCACTTTTCAAATTGTTACTACCAAATATTTTCGCCCTGTGTAGTATTTAAAGAAATTAAATAATGAAGAATCTGCATAATTGTATATAGTATGTTTCTCGCATTGTGGTCAAACAACGGTACCTAGAGTCATCCAATTTAGAATAATGTAATCCTCCACCGAATATGGGCATCTGGAAGCCCTAATTCGGAATTTGGAATTTGTTTTATTATAGATTTCATATTTTGTAACTTTTAAACGAATTTTTGATTAACAAACTCAACGATTTCAAAGTGAGTAGTGGCAACACTGTACGGAAAAAAAAAAAAAAAGCACTTTTATCTCCAGAGCGCGAGTGTGTGTACCGGAAATTGTAAAGTTTTTCTTTTTTTTGAATTATTTTGCGATATTGCTGTTGAACTGAATTTTATGGTTTAAGTGCGAAGAACATGATATTTAATAAATAAAGGCAACACACAAAACGTTAAAAAAACGCTTCTTTAGGCATAATGTAAAATCTGAAAGCTTTCAGTTTATTATTATTATTATTATTATTATTCATTTGTTTGATGTTTCTTTCCCATGATCTTGCGCGATATTCACATTTTGAATTTAGAGAAATGTTTGCTCATACGTTCGAAAGTTCCTCTGAAGGAATGCAAATAAGAAAGCACCTGTATATGTTCATTATTATAGCAGAATTTCTGTAATTTGCAGAATTTTAGTTCTCTTAAGCAGGATTAATTAAAATATTTATTTAGGAAAATAAGCTCTCATATTTCAATCTTCAATAAGTCTGTAAAAAATATAAGAGCTGGCCGAACACTCATTAACTGTATCTCGCAAGTCTCAATGGTGAAGCGCCCGTGTTTCAAGGCATAAATCTTTAATTAATCTTCCAAAAAATAATAAACATTACTTATGTCTTAAGATGAGGCATTCCCAGTTCATGTAAGGTAGGGATCAAGAGCCAGCTCCAATTATGCAATATCACAGGCGCAAATTATGCTGTTTTCTCAAGCGATAACTAAACAAATTTCGTTTAGAATTTTCAATATATACAAAGCACTAAAGGTATTTTCCACCTCCTTTAGCATGCCTTAGTGGTGTAACTATAGCACACTCGGCTCGTATTCGGGAGCTTCAGGTTCACGTCCCTGTGAGGGCATTGCTCCCTTTTCATGTCTTCCGCTTCAAAAAAGCTAATTACTCTTCAGTGGCACCCGAACTAAAAAGCTAGTTGATGGGAATTTGTCACCATCAGGATTTGGCGATTGGTCCGTTAATCCCCAATCGCCCTTTAAAGAAGGCATTATATAAGATATTTTATCCCTCCTTCTAGCACTCTTTCGTGGTGTAACGGTAGCACACTGGGCGCGTATTCGACAGGTCCAAGTTCGAGTCTCGGAGAAGGAATTGCATATTTTTCACTTGAATTCTCCAGGGGATATATATATATAATGCAAAGTTTTGAGCATGCTGGAGAATTTCGCTTTCATTAATCAAAAATCAGGATGTTCCTTCTGTTGCGTGTGCGGGGATTCGTAACAGATTGAATGTGCATAGAATTGCTGATAGCTTGATAAAATTTATTTTACCAAAAGAAACACTCCGCAGTTCTGGACCTTTCCACAAAAATACTCGTACAACTCTTCACAAAAATACATTCGTCTTCACAGCATCACAGAGTAGTCATTAATTACACTTCAAACTATTAAGAATGTTAAACACAACGCAATGCAAAGCGCATCTAAAAGTGAAGCTGTCACAGATATCTCTATACTCCAAAATTCAACTCTGAACTTACAGCAATTACTCTGAAACTGGTGTTCTCCTCGGTCTTATATAGTTTTCTCCCGGTCGCCGAGAGATTTTTAGAACCTTCCACTTCTCGAAATTACTGGAAGTCATATGAAGGCCGGATACGGTTACAGCTACATATAGCATCATTTGCAGTTATTTAATTACAATACCCCTTAACGTTATATAGGACCAAAATGTAGCCAAATAGTCTTCCAGCTTGGCGATTTTCTAGCGAAATTTGGCATAGTTACTAAAACCATCGCCAGCTTGGCGACATTTCGCCAGTTTAGTGAGATAGAGCCTTTTACTCAGCATTAAATAGACTTGCACCTATATTCTTACTTTTCCCGGCAAAGCTTCGTTATTTTAGATTTTCATTAAACAAAAATTACCACAATTTCACAAAATTATTTACTTATGTGCAAAATTCGTAACAATTCTTATCTTTTCGTATGTCGGGAAAGCCATCAAATGTTTTTAATGAACGTCTATGAATTATCATTGTCTGGAGTTTTAATATATATTACGCGTTTCTTTACTGATTAAAATTCTATTCAAATCCATCGTAGCAATATAATGTAAGTAACTAATAATATTCTGTAAACATCAGATTTATTACGTAATTAAAATTGAGTTTCCGCAGACTGAAACTTAGGGGGGAAAAAATCTGAAAGGTTTCAGATTTTTCAGATTTTAAAATAACGTCCAAAGGGGCGATTTTTTAACATTTTCTGTGTTACCTTTATTTATTAAGTATCACATTCTCCGCACTTAAACCATAAAATTCAGTTCAAGAGCAATATCGAAAAATAATTTTAAATTGAGCAAATCTTTATAATTTCCGATATACAGATGGCGCTGGAGATAAAAATGTTTTTTCTGTACATCGTTCCCATTGCTCGCTTTGAAATCCTTGAGTTTGTTAATCAAAAATTCGTTAAAGTTTTAAAAAATATGAAATTGATAAAAAAACAAATTCCAAATTTCAAATTTGGGCTTCCAGATGTCCCTATTCGCCGTGGGATTACGTCATTCAAAATTTGATGGCTCTAGGTACCGTTGTTTTACCACAATGCGAGAAACATACATACATTTATGCAGATTCTTCGTTATTTAATTTCTTTAAATATTACACAGTGCGATAATATTTGGTGGCAACAATTTGAAAAGTGAAACGGACATCAAGAATGATTCGACGCAAAATCGCAAAACTAAAATAATAGTCCTTCAGGGACAAAGCCCCTTTGGACTAAAAAAAATACGTGTAGTTAGTTAATTTCAGTTCTCCATTTATTTTATAAGTTTATTAAAATAGCTATAAATTACAATATTTCGTATAATGAAATAAAAATACGTTTGGAAGAAACCCATCAGTCTTTAAACAATAAACAAGAAGCATAGGGCTAAAAGCAGCATGGGTGTGAAAATGACCCATTATTTCACCTGATGGACACAGGAAGTGTAAAGGAATAGATGCCGGTTTCCTGTTTGATGAGAAGCAGGAGTTTCGCCAAGGTCAAAAAGAACACTGAAAAATGAAAAATAAGAAAAAAAAATACCTTTCTTGCTGATTTATTTGAGCTTAAAATCACCCGTCCTCATTACAACCATTGAGAGTGGTTGCCATTAAAATTGCCAGGGAGGAGAGGGTATTTTCTTTTAATTCTTTTGGTTTTCACATTTCTAGTTCTTTTTTAGTGGTGTAGCAAGTACTATCATTTTTTAAGTGGTGGTATGTGAATGGAAACGCAGTATGTTTGATGTCAGGTGAGGGAATTAGGCTTAGTAGTAATAACGATTTTTCACACTTTTAGCTTCAACGCGAGTGTTATTCCAAAGCGACACGCCCTTATTCGTTACCATGACAACAACCACTGTATTTTTGTTCAAGAAGCCAAAATGTCAAACTTCTCGTCAGCGGGAAGTGACAAAGTGCTTTGATATGTTCATGAATAGCTTCTTTTTCTTTGTTCCTTTTAACGATGAACTTCGGATAGGTAACTAGATTATAGTAACATGGCTCAAAGGGCACTGATAAAAACACAAGATGACGAAAATTATTTTTAACGTCCTAAGGTTCTCTAATGATTAATTACACTTTTCATCAAAGTTTTATGGAAGTTGCCAGAACTACTGATCCATATTGCTACTCGCAGTATTTTCATTGCATTTATAACTTTCTCAATACTTCGATTTATAAAAAGATACTCAAGATATTATAAAGTAAAAACTGTGCCTTCAGCTTTGTGTAATACGTGAAAAATTGAAAAGGTGATCGCAGTCATGTGATCTGTTCGAGTTTCTAAAGCTGCTGGCAGACATGCCGGACGTTTATGAAGTATCGACTCCGCACAGGAATTTCCCTTTGTGTTCTTTTTCTGACTTTAGGCAGCCCATGAACAAGAACATTTTAACTTGTGCTCTGTTCTTAATAGTTTCAATTCTGTAATCCAGAAGTGTAAAATGGCCAATGGTTTATGTCCAAAAGCCAGACATTCGTAAATAAATAACTAAATGACATCCGTTCAGCCATTTAGGTTGTAGAGACATTAGGTTATTTAGTAGCAGGAGACATGAAAAATATGCAATTCCTCCTCCGGGAATCGAACCACGGACCTCTGAATACCGGCTCAGTGTACTGACCACTACACCACGAAGGCACGCTAAGAATGTGGGAGATATACCTTATAAGGTATCTAAAAGAAAAAGCTTTCAGATGGTGGATATATTTTCAGCGTATTACGCGACATTCTTTAACCGGTTGGATGTGATAAATATCCGAAATTATTTTTTTTAAAATTTTATTACATGAATTTTTAGTTTAGCAAGTTTTTAAGGTTACCATTTAAATTAACCAGTTATTTCTAATTCCAGCCTTTGCTATAACTTCTCCTTTCCATTTCCTCACCGGATATGTAAATGAATTAGAGAGTGTATTTAAGCTGAGGTTTTGGGATTATAAGATAGAGCGTGTTTCTGCCTGTCGAGGCCATGTTGCATAGTTTTTTCAGCTCTCATTAGATTGTAATTACTGAGCTTTGCGTTATAATGCTATCATTTAAATTGTTACGCCGGTGAGAAGTTCTGAACCAACTTAGATTTAGATTAATTTGTGTAGTCTTTGATTACTACGCTTAAGTTTCAAATTTGAATTTGACGGTTACTGTTGAGTGCGTTCATGTTCAAGTTCCAAGACTTTGTAGTTAATTTCAGATACAGTTACAATTCGCGCTACGTCTGAAATTTGTCAAACAGATAAAGATAAATCTTGGAATTTTTAACATACAGCCCTGATTCATAAATACCATTGCCAAACTTCAGATGAATGTAGATCTATTAGGAAACAACATTAACATGGAAGAAAAGCAACTACTGAAACTTGTGACATTTATGCAGGATGCTGCGTCAGCCTATACTATTTCTTCCTTTCTCTAAATGGCGCAAATAGAATAGAGCAGGCAGGAGGGTCAGAGGATGTGTGATAGGGGTTAATCGTAATTCCTAAGGGGAGGGATGCCTTCGTGGAGGACCTTTCTAAGGAAAACTGGCTGCTATACGCGTTACACATGGGGAAAACTACGAAAACGACCATGCAGACAGCCCGTTCGCCAAGATTCGAACCCCGGACCGAAGTACCAGTGTTCAGCAGCTTTACTACTCAGCCTTCAGATCGTTAAGAGTTGAAAGTTATAAGAGTAAGAGTTGGTAGTTGAAAGTTATTGGATTACAGCAATGCTTGCCACGGTTATTTGCCTAAGGAGCGGGATGTCTTCGTAGAGGAAACAAATTCTCTGCGATGGGCTTACAAATTGTAACTATCTTTTATTCACTTTACGAAAGGGGCATTGGCCCGTATTCACGTCGTTCATGTGTAAATACTACGTTAGACATATAAGATAAACTTTGTAAGACTGTCTGCTCGTTGTTTGGAATCTGACTACTCCAGGCGAACAACCAGTATTCATCTACCTCATCCATTCGGTCACTCGTGAAGTAAATAATCATGAAATGCCAACCTGTGATACGAAATTTAGCTTTGGAAAGAATTGTTTTTAGACTGAGAGAGTACTCAAATAAATTACAAAGAGATTTCAATAGTTTCATTTGCTTATTATGCCTTCCTTACTCCGTGGAAACTTTTGAATGGAAAAGGCGAATTACAATTAAATTATCATCTTAATGACATAAACGAGAAAGATTTCCTTACTGAAACAGAAATACTTCAAAGGTTTATTACTGTTTCTGGTTGGAACGAAACCGAGATATGAAAAGGTTGTCGCTTCGAACTTTTCAATTGTTTCTAAAATACTACCCTCCAAAATGAAATTCAAAATACTTTAATTTTACTTCAGAGTTGCTGTAGGTATTACTTGCTTTAAGAGGAGTTTTTCTAGATACAAATCTGTTAAGAAGCGCCGAAAATCTTGTGTTTAATTAATACTGTTACGAATTCTGTACACATGTCATCAATTTTAGTAAAATTATATGTGAAGTTGTAGTGTCTTTTGCATAATGCAACACGAAATGCTTGAAACAGACGATGCTCTGCGGTAAAAATAGGATTACAGGAACATGCCCATTTCACACTGATGTAAACTGGCGAGATATCGCCAACCTGGCTATGATTTGGGCGTCTAATATTTTGTCGCCAAATTTGGCGAGGAAATGCCAAAAGCCGCAAAAGTGGAGATCCGCTGGTGACATTTTGGTCTGGTTCCTGTACAACTGTAATTGATAACGAGATTAAATTAAATGTAATTGATCCTATTTGTAACTGCAATCGTATCCGGCTTTCATACGCCTTCCAGCAATTTCGAGAAGTGGAAGGTTATTAGCGATTTCTCGGCGGCCGGGGAAAACTATATAAGACCAAAGAAAGCATCAGTTTCGGAGCTTACTGATACTGTACATATGTACATAGTTTCCTCTGCAAATATGTGTTCTTTGAGGTTTTCTTATATTATCTGTTCAAGGTCACGCCCCTTCTCTCTGCTGGCCTGTCTTGCGGACCAACTCTGAAGCATTGAATACCTTTTTTTAAACCAATGGCGGGCCCTTAACCGACTTTGTCTTGGTCACTACTAAGGCCAGAATTGATGGTCACTTTATTATGGAGGCACTTAATAAGTGAGCCATCTTTGTCTTCTATGAAGGGACGAACAGTTACAACCATGCCTTCTCCTGGATTCGAACCCGGCCCTTTGGTATCGCAGTCGGCTTCTCTAACCACTATACCATCTGGGCGGCAATATACATTGAATACCTGAAACACTTATAGAAGTAAATATAGAGGAAGATAGCTGGAACAAAGCATACATAGCGCATGCCTATTACGACAAAAAACTGGAACTTGGAACAAACAGTTTCGGAGTTAGTTCAGCATGAGTTCGTAGTATTGAAAGATCTCCGTAGAAGCTTTGCATTTGTGGTAAAAACAAATTTTACCAAGCTATCATCGGTTCTGCATGTATTCAGTGTATTGCGAACCCCTATGCACGCAACAATACTGTACTTTCCAGACAAAAACAACTGAAGTAAAGAAATGAACTATTAGAATGTTATGAACGATTTTGCTAATGCACAGTAGCACTTTAAAAATTTGGATTTAAAGGTTTATTTAAAAAATTAACGCAGAGCTTTTATCTTTATTTCCTATACGTAATTTTGATATTTTATAGAATTTTTTTTTTTTTTTTTTTTTTTTTTTTTTTTTTTATTTTGGTGGCGGCAGACTGAGAGTCAAAAGCTTTAGATACGCAAATTCTTTCTCTCAACATCTCAGTGTTTAGGTAAAATATCAAAACACATAAATAGTAAACCATTAACTTTCAGTTTGGGTGGTTCCAGAAAATCTAAGATATTTGATTACCGAGGCAATCTGAAATCATGCCTCTTCGATGATCATTCAGCATCAGTGGTAGTATAAAAGCGCTAAGAAACGGCATTGTCAATGGATTCCTATAAAAAAGTATTGTTACGAATTTCCTGTTTAGTTAAACATTTTTAGTAGAATTATAATTAAAATTGTTTTATTTCCCCGTGCAATGCAGCGCGTGACAAATTTTAAGAGAAAGCTACGCCGAAAAGTAAAAATACAAGCTCACGTGCATTTAACATTGAAAAAAAGTTTATCTCGTTAATGATATTTAATTTGAATACATGTAATTGACTGCTATGTTAGCTGTAACCGTAATTCTATTCTTTTTGCTTTCCAGAAATTTCTAGAAGTGTCTCGCGCGGCCGATTTAATAAACTATGAAAGCCGGAGAGAAACATCTCAGCTCAGTTGTTTTAGCGAGCTGTTGTTGTTTACACAGCTGCTGTAATTTTGTTGATCGGATTAGCTTTCTCTGAGCTTTTGATTGCGTTCTGTTTAACATTTTAGTAGTTTAAAATATATCTACTGATTATATTGCTTGGTATCGTGATATTGTACGAATATGTTTGAGGAAAAAATCCAACATTTTAATTATATTTCCTGTGATAACAATAAATTTTATTAACTTTTTACTAAGCAGATTGCGAATTATCCCAACGGGTGCACAAACAACGAAATGCGTAAGTTGGCTCAGACCTAATGTCGCCGTGACAAGCGTAATAGCGACAAGAAAATCAGTTAGCAAACGTGGCTTTCAGCAGGCGGCACACGCTCTGTTTCGCCCCGTTGTTTAAATACTACATCTTTTTCTACATCATCTGAATATACCTTAACTATAAATTTTCATTCTAGCATAAAAATGGAAAGCGAGAAATACAGCAAAGGTAATTAACATAACTTAATTAGTGAAATTAAACAAATCCTTACAAGTTCTTTGCTTATTAAAAACTTAATGAGTTAGAAATTTCTTAGGAGTTTACTGACTTTTGAATTACTCCATACAAAATTGTTCTTTGTATTTTCAATTACTCTCTCTCTCTCTCTGCGGTGTATTTAACAACAAATGTATAATTCATGCGTGATTTATTGCAACTTTTTTCGTACCCTATCTTGCAGCGTACGAACTAAAAACGTGTTCCTTATGTTATCCACTTAGGAACTATGCTTTATATTTCTGAAGTACTGGCTCCACTTCTTGTCTAGTTTGTTCGCATTGCTTCTTGAGCATGGAATTTTTCCTTCACTGCAATCTTCCCTCGTCCCTAGACACACATATGTTACTGAGATCACGAACGCGAGTGGAGCAAAATGGCAGTTCCAGTCACCCTTTTTCTACAGTAACCACCGCCAATTTCATTCTACGAGGGTTGGGACACGCAAGGAAATAGACATTTTCCTGAATTTGTAAGAGCTTCCATTTCTCTGTCGCAACTTGAATAGTTGAAAGATTCATACAAAATATTTCAAAAGTAGCTGGCATTCTTACAATATATATTGTGAAAGTTATTAAAGATACAGATGGTGGAACAAATGCACTTGCAAATGATGCTGGCCATTTAAAATCAGACGTGAGCTTAATGACAATGAATAATTTTCTGATTTCTCTTTTTACTAATTTAACTAATCTGTATAAAACGTGATGTGTTCCACAGACGAGTAGATCTGTTTCCAAGTATTATGATAATTTTATTCGAATAAAAAATTTTAATTATTTTTCAAACATCTTTAACTGCATATGCTTGTAGCAACAATCGCCTAACGGTTAAAAGTTTTGATTCGCCTTCACCTATTCTTGGAAGACTTATTTTTTAAATGGAATTTTTATATTTTTAAAAAAGTTTGTTTTTGCTTGGCAATGCAAATTTCACAATACTTTAATTTTTTAAAGGGCGAATAAAAAAGCGAACAAAGTTTAATACCTGTGATTTACTTCGAAATTTCTGTTTCGTTTTTACTTCCTTGTACCAATGTAATCACGATAAATTCCGGGTATCCTAAACCCGGGTAACGAAAATATCCATTTTGACCGTTATCGAATGCAGTTTAACGACGATTTTGCGTGGCCATCTGTACGTAAGAACAGAATAAAGGATTCTTTTTCCCCAAATAAATTATAAAACCGCTTTTAAATTCAGAAGAGATATTTTTTCTTGGCGTTTGTACGTACGTATGTATCTGGCGTAACCGAAAAAGGAGTAACCTCAGAATGTTGAAATTTTGTATATAGGACTGCTATAACATGTAGTTGTGCACCTCTCTTTTTGGTTGGAATCAGCGGCACCAAATATATATATATATATGTGTGTGTGTGTGTGTGTGTATACACGCACTATGTACTCGGATCGGTGAGCCCAGTTTTATTTATTCTTATATGTTGATAAATTTCGCAATTTTTGCTTTAAAAATGATTGAATTACGTTCTTATCGTCTTCTGGTTAAGATTTTTATGCCTTTAGTTAATAGACATGCAATAGTTGTAGAATTATCAACAATTTAAAATTTGTTTAAGTGCAGCTAAGCCTAATTTTTTCATTATAGCAACCATATTTGTATACATTTCAAACTTAGCAGAATAAATTAAACCAGCTTTTGCACCTTCAGTGTCTTTTTGCTGAGTGGGATCAAAAATAAATTTTGAATTTGTGTACCAAAAATCTGCCGTTTTGCCTTCTTGTCGAATTGCTTGTTTTTGCGAGGAAACTGTAATTTTAATTGTAAAAATACTTTTTTAATTGTTTTAACTGTGCCTGGTCTTTTATGTTTTTCTATAGCTTTCAATTTTTAATGGAAATATTTTGAGTTTTTATGCATTTTTGCCCTTATCGCGAAGTGAGAAGTGAATTAATTGAATGAGAAATATATCTCTAATGAAATTCGAGGACATACGTGTTTCGTATTAGCAGCAAACATTATCACCAGCCTGTCTCGGGCAGAGGAGAATGTTTATGAGTAGCACATGCGCGTTAGGTAAACGGCTCTGAATCGTCTGTGGAAAACTGTTTATTTTTTATTTGTTTAATTTCTTTTATACGCCGTTTTAGATTTATTATAGTATTTGAATAGAACATGTGGCAATGATTAGATAATTCTTTAGATGATACAATTTTTGTGCATTCTGAGTTATAAAATGAATGAGATATAACGCGCTGTTTAAGTGAGCCTAGCGCCGGAGTGTCGCTATGTGGGCATTTATTCTACTGTGGTATGCGCTATCGACGAAGTAGATTTAATTCAGTTCAATAATTATAAGTGAAATGCAGGAAGAAAGGCGTAAATTTAATATTCTGTACAGAGAAGTCATGTGGTATACGCATAAGATTTTTTTAAATGGTGGTCAATCACAATGATCTGTAAAAGTTTGCATCAATTTCATAAAGGACACGCTCTTACGTCACATTTATAAGTAAGCAATATCATATTGAAATTTATAATTTCACCTCTATGAAAACAGATAATATAGTTAAATTCACTAATGAAAATAGTTTAATTGAAAAATTTATCTATTTTTATTATCATTTCATCATCTGAATTCAGCTATTCGAAATTTAAAGGATTCTGTTAATTTTACAAAGGCTCAAGGAACAAATGATCAACATTTTTCTAACGTCTTCAGACTCTTTTGGATTATCGCTCTCAGGAGCGTGCTGTGCACTTTATGCTTCAGTTTATGTACCCCTTGGGAATAATATATCTAAAAGATTAGAAAACAGTCTTTATCGGGTATTCTGTTAAAAACCCTCACCTGCGAGATGCGCAGAATGCAAAGTAATTGAGGATCGTTGTATTTTACAGAGATGTTTTCGTGAAGTTGATTTTATGTCTCTTTGAAAACGTTTCTGTCTTGTTAGTCATGCTGAAGTAAGACTAAAGTAGCAAATAAAGTTTACTAAATTCATTTTAAAGAATTAGTTAGGTTTTCACTAAGCATTTTACATATTGGAAAAGAGAATTTTAAATATTGGAAAAGAGAATTTTACATATTGGAAAGAGATTAACAATTGACCTTGCAAAGGCTATTAGGTTTTATTGAGCAGAAAATCTAACGTAAATTTAACATAACATTCAAATATGCCTCGCCGGGAACTGAACCGTGGTTTTTTCATTTGCTAGCTGGACGCCCCACCACCACGGAAGCCCAAACGGGGAACTTGATAATTTAGGCTTCGTTCTGATGACGGTTTTGTAGTCATAAAACTTTGTTGTTTAAGGCATAAAAGTCATTAAATGCATTCAAGCCTGTTTAGCAGCCTGTTAATCCATAGCCAGTCAGGAAAGGAATAGCTGCACATGCGTAAATGTGTAGCTGACTCAGCGAAAATATGGATCGATGTTTGCTTCTGTGATTGGTGATTCTTATACCAACTTGGCATAAAGCTGAAAAGTTAGAACTTTAAGACCTTACCAGTTTAAACCAGTTTTCATTAGGGAGCAAGGTCTTGTTACTTAGTAACAAAGCTCGGCTTAACCTGTTATGACTTAAAAACCGTGTGAACAAAGGTTTACATTCTTCCTTACTTAAACGACAACTCAAAAGAGCTACGAAATCCAGTGGCCGAATAAGGTTGGTGACGATTTATTGTCAAAACTTATTAGTTTGGGCGCTGTTGTAGTGATATTAGGTTTTATGAGCGGAGAAACATAAACAAAGAAATGCATGAAAGCTCCTTGGTTCGAAGCCGTCACCGGGTTTCGAACCACGGGCTTTCGAATGCTAACTAGATCTGTTACCACTTACGTTATGTAAGCACACATGGGAAAATGTGTTAATTCTTTAGTAATGTAAATCCAAGAAAGGGAAATTTACAGACCTTCAAAATATGTTCCAGTATATCTGTAGAATGGAATCTGCGTATAACTGGAACAGCGAAGTTCAAACCCGCATTTTTAAAAAGTCAGGAGTAATGTTTTTCGAACAAGGTGCTAAAAGAGGCAAAGTGTGTATAGAAATATGTTAAATAAAAATGTACTTGAGAATGTAGACCCATTTCGCGCATGATAAAATACATTTATTACATTGTGTTGTTTATCATAAAATCTAAATAAAATTGTTTTACATTTTTTAACTTTTTGAAGGCATAGCATATAATGAATTCCACATGAATCGCGCAACAGATAGTATTTATACAGGGTGATTCGCTACCAGACCAACACACTCGCAGGGTGTGTAGGGGGCACAGAGACAATTCCAAATCACATAGAATGCAGGGTCGCAAATGCCGTAGTGCGAGCTGTGGTGCAAAGAAGCAGAGAAAAAGAACAGAAACGGCAACACATTAATAGGACAGAAAACATTTTATTGAAAGGTTGTACTACAACAGGTGTTCGAAATTACGACCAGAAGTCGTCTGGAGGTCTGAAAGCGGGGCTGCATGAAATTTCTTACGTTCTGGAAGATTTCTGGTATGTCACGTATCCTTCTGGCAGCTACAGATATTCAAGCGACGAGGTCTTCAGCTCAAGAAAGGGGCATCTCGTACAGCAAACTCTTCAGGTGAAGAAAAAGTCTCTGCATGATAGGTCCGGTGATTTGGCAAGCCAATGAACCGGACCACCATTACCTATCCACCGCTGTCCAAAGATTACGTGGAGCATTCGGCGGGCGTCAGTCGTGTAATCCGGAGGAGCCCCGTCATGCTGGTACCACATGGTCCTACACCGGACCTATCATGCATGGAGTTCTTCTTTTGGGGTCACATGAAGAGTTTGGTGTACGAGACGCCAGTTCCTTCAGTTGAACACCTCGTCCATCGAATATCTGTAGCTGCTGGGAGGATTCGTGACATGCCAGGAATTTTCCAGAATGTAAGGAATTCCATGCAAAGCCGCTTTCAGGTCTACCAGACGACTTCTGGTCGTAATTTCGAACCCCTGTTGCAGTTCAAACTTTCAATAAAATGTTTTTTGTCTCATTAATGTGTTGCTGTTTCTGTTCTTTTTCTTCGCTTCTTTGCACCATAGCTCTCAACTACGGCATTTGCGACCCTGCATTCCTATGGGATTCCGAGTCGTCTCTGTACCCCCAACACACACCCTGAGCGTTTGTTGGTCTGGTAGCGAATCACCTTGTATATAAGTAAGTATTTAATCATCACTTATAAGATTCGTATTACGGTATGGTATGGTGTATATTTCATTATGGCAAAAACTGGAGGGATATCTGGAAGGGATGCCTTCGGGGACGACTTCTTAAGGGAAACTGGCTCGTATTTACGTTACACATGGGAAAAACTCCGAAAGCGTCCGTGCAGCCATCCCGTTCGCCAGAATGCTTACCCCAGACCGAACTACTAGTGTTTAGAGACACTGCCACTCGACCGCTGGCCGGCGCTTAAGATTCGTATTACATCATCGCAAATGCATTGCGATAACATATGAAAAATTAGGTGCATGAAAAAGGAATAATATTATAAAGAGATATATAAAACAAATAATAATAACTTATAGAGCATTTTGTTGTAATGGTCTATAAAAATAAAAGAAAGACAAATGCATGCTCATTTTCTTATAACTGATTTATGATTCGATTTTAAAAGTACGTATATAAGAATGTCTTTATGACCTGGATCGTCTTATCTAGATGAGTTCTAGGTGTAATCGTCCGTAATAGCTTTAATCCATCATGCTTGAAATCCCTTCTTCGAAAACCCACTTTCCCGATCAAAGCATTCATCATGTTCTATGCCTAAGTCATCCGATTTTGATCCGCAGAAAATCTAAAACCGAGTGACTGGTTTTCGTTGTAATATTCAGTACCAAAAATATCTGATTCAATCGAATGAAAACAAAACTATCATAAAGATGATTTATAGCAATAGGGTAGGAGTATGCCAACAATATCAATTTTATAACTTAGATGAGAGAAAGTAAGTCATAGCGAGCATATAATTCTGACTTTTATAAAAAAAAAAAAAGAAGGCCTATGCCCTACGACATTTAAAAACTGATATATGAAATAAATTGCAAAAATAAGTCACCGGTTTTTTAAGAGAGAATTTATTACTTTAAAGTTCAATAATAATAATTTTGCATTTAAACAAAGAGTATTCCTTGTGTTTCTTTAGTATATAAATTTCATATAGTCTGTTCCAACAATGTGATAAAAATATTTGAAGAAAAACGGTTAAATGTTCTATATAGTCTTAAAGAAGGCTTAAAGGATTTTCGCTGTTTTTTCTCAGTCTCTCCTCTTCTTAGCCGAAATTAAGAAAAATTTAGATTTTAAATGAAATGGCCTGCTGTGTGATGGAAATATTTAACACTATATTAGTGTTTTATTGTTCACAATGAGCACAGGAATTTTCTAATGTGCACATAACTAGAAACGTAAAACTATGTTTATCAATATGTATATAGAAGAATGTATGTGTGTTTGTTCGCGATTAACTCAGTCACTAATACAGCTATCGTCACCAAACTTTTTACGATAGTCGACGGGCACTTTTTTCAAAAAAAAAAAAAATCTGAAAGGTTTCAGATTTTAACTTACGTCCAAAGGGGCGTTTTTTAAACATTTTGTACGTTACTTTTTTTATTTATTGAATATCATGTTCTTCGCATTTAAACCATAAAATTCAGTTATAGAACAATATCGCAAAATAATTTTAAACTGAGCATATCTTTAGAATTTCCTACACACAGTCTCAAGCGCTGCAGATAAAAATGATTTTTTCTGTACAACGTTGCCCATGGCCCGCTTTGAAATCCTCGAGTTTGTTCATCAAAAATTCGTTAAAGTTTTACAAAATATGAAATCTCTACATATAGTAAAACAAAGAGTCTGTATGTGGGGGGGTGTCTTTCGTTCGTGTTGCGAGTAAGCTAATAGACCCAGGGCCACGAAATTTGGTACATAGGTGTATCTACACAAGAGCCAGTGCACCTCGAAGCGATTTTTTCGAAATTCGAATTAGAATATTTTTTATTTTATGTTTTGTGACCAAATGACGTCATTTTGAGACATAATGGGCTACAGGAAAGCGAGATTTCACTCTATACATTTCATTTTTACATCGTCGTGAAGCGTAGACACTTAGCTATTTTACGAACTTAAAATAAATTTCGTATTTCAATAAATCGATTGAATACGAATTTATTTAGGAAGGTGAGCTTAACACCTTTTCAGCGGAATGTTTTTAAAAAAAACTTATTTTAAAAAATGTGCTGTTTATTTTCCTTTGATTTTTGGACACGTTGAACTTTAATCCTTTCGACTCCTTTTAAAAAAAGAATTTTGGAAAAATAATAATATTTTGTATTTTTTTAAAATTTTTTAAATGAAGCTTCCGAATACACTTCTCACATCTCAGATATTTTAAAATGTAGTTTTGGCAACAATTTTCCTTTCTTATTGTTGTTGATAGATTTTTGATGAAATTGCATCATTTTGAATAGTTTCATTCTTTTAAAAATTTCGGATTGGCAACAATCTTTAATCGTATTTCTTATGTTACTGTTTTTAAGAGACTGAAAAGTTTAAGAAATTAAAAAGTTGTTTCTTTTTGCAACGGTAAATTGTTTAATTACTTTATTAGGATAATTAACATTTTACAAGGGATATTGTTTATTTCATTGTAATATTATGTTTTAATTATATATAATTTTAATTATAAAAAAGTTTTGCATGATATTTTTTAATCTGTTTAAGTTCTTAATCTGTTTATACCATTTGAGTTCTTAAGATTTTGCAAAGGGAAGTTGGTTAATTTATTTATTAGGATAAGTAATATTTGTATTAAGGGATACTGCATATTTCATTGTCATTTTTTATATGTATAATACATTTTTATTGATTTCTTTTTTGATAAAGTTGTTCTGCAGAGTAAAATTCTGCGCGAAATGTTTTGTTTTTTGAGTTTCTTTCATGTTATTTTTTGCTTATTTCACTGTTTGTAAGATATTGAAAAGTTTTGCATGATTTTTTTGCATGAGCCAGTGCACCTCGAAGGGAGTTTTTCGAAATTCGAATTAGGATTTTTTTTTTTTTTTTAATTTTGTGTTTTCTGACGAAATCGCGTCCTTTTAAGACATAATGGGCTATAGCAAAGCGAGATTTTACTCTATTGAACAGTTTAAGAAATTGAAAGATTGTTTCTTTTTGCAAAGGTAAATTGTTTAATTAATTTATAGATCTATATTTAAAAGGGCGAGTCTTTCTGTGTGTGTAGGTGTCTTTCGTTCGTACTGCGCGTAAGCTAATAGACCCAGGCCTATGAAATCTGGTACACAAGATGCATCTAGACAAGATGAAATAGTATCAAATTGATAATTTTCTCTCATTATATGAACAACAATGGCACACAGCCATTGTTGCTGATATCAGCACGGAAAAATGAGGGCGATAATTCTGTGCTGTTTTTAAATTTAATGTTTCTCTTGGATACTGGACGTTTGTCTAGAGAAGGCAGCAGGAAGTTGGTTAATTTATTTATTAGGATGATTAATATTTGTATTAAGGGATATTGCTTATTTCATTGTAGGCTTTTTATATGTAATGCATTTTTAACTGAATTTTTTTAACGTTGTTCTTTGTTTCTTTTTCGATAAAATTGTTATGCAGAGCAAAATTCTGTGCAGTTTTCAAATTTAATGTTTGGTGTTCTCTTTAGGCATTTTTCCGGTACACTTAAAAGCCAGACGAAGGCTGGCCGCGCAGCGACTAGTCGTTAATAAAACAAATTCCAAATTTCAAATTTGGGCTTCCAGATGCCTGTATTCGCAGCAGGATTACGGCATTCAAAATTTGATGCCTTTAGGTACCGTCGTTTTATCACAATGCGAGAAACATACATACATTTATGCACATTCTTTATTATTTAATTTCTTTAAATATAATACAGGGCTGCAATATTTTGTGGCAACAGTTTGAAAAGTGATACATACTTTTAATGTTTCCGATGCAAAATCACAAAACGAAAACAATAGTCCTTCAGGGACAAAGCCCCTTTGGATTAAAAAACTAAAATCAGAGATATTAGTTAAGAATAATTTTCGCCCTCATTTTTTCAAGTGGCAACAGTTTCGCAAACTGGAGATAAAAAATCTGCTTTATTTCGAAAAGTGTTGCCACTGCTCGCTTTCATATTGCAGAATTTGTTAAAAATTTCGAAGTTTTACAATGAAATAAAAATAGCATTGCTAAACATTAAATGCATTATTCCCGATTCCAAAAATTCGTAGGAAGCCATTTCGACTATTCCCAACTTCGTACGACTTTAATCAGTCGAAATATTAATTAAAAACTAAAAAAACACTCATTTTCGCACTTACTTTTCCGAGTGGCAACAGTCTCGCGTGTTGAAGATAAAAATGCTTTATTTCGAAAAGTGTCGCTCTGTTCGCTTCCAAATCGTAGAGTTTGTTAATCAAAAATTTGTGAGTTTTACAAAATCTATATATATAAAGAAGAAAGAATGCCTGTTTGTGCGTTTGTTTGTTTGTTCGCGTTATTGATTTCTGATCAATTATGATGAATTTTTTGCTACATTTAATCAACTGAAATTGAATATAGGTGAAATATTGGATGGAACTTGATCTTTTACGACCATTTGATTAGAAAGACGAAAATCATTAAAACGTTCGTGCCATGGTTACTGATATAAAAAGAGAGAATTAGTTTATTTTTCTATCGAAATTTTGTATCGCATCAGACTGAAAAATGTATGACTATGAATCGTATTTGTTGCATCGTTAGAGAAGAATTACAGCGGTGTAGTTCTCTTTGTTGTTAGATACGTTACTCTCAATCTAACTTAACTGACATATACAGTCCGCTAGTATCATATAAATACCAGTATGAATTATTATTTATGATGTACTTGTTCGCTATTAGATGTATAACAAGCATCCATTTAAGCATTCAAAAAATAGCGGCAGTAGTTTTATTGTATAACCTAATTATTTTCATTAAGCAATCGCTACTTTCATTATTGATGTTTTATGAAAAATATATAGCACCTAGCCGCTTAAACGGTTATCAGTTAGTGACTCTGACTATCGTACCGAAAGGCCCAGTTTCGAATCCCGGAGAAGGCAGGAATGTTCGTAAATGTATAGTGTCTAGGCGGTATGGGGCACACAAAATATGCAAGGAACCGAAAGTCCTCTGGAGAGGCTAGGTATAGAGAAAGTGGGGTGGGAGATACTCGGATCCGTCCCTTCCCCGGGATGCTCTTTAAAACTGGAGGGTGGAAGTGAGCAAAGTCATACTGTCACCCAAGGCTCTTCCCAACACCATGCGCAATCTTGACACCTTATCACGATGAATTTCGTGGGCTTGCTCTGATTTCAGGCAAGCCAGGTTAGTCACTACAACAACAAAAGCAAAATAGTACCTAAAATGTCATAATAAAAAAATGCCTTAAAACTGCAGAAAATAATTACAATCAATGTGCCATAGCTCAACGTTTGAAAATATATAACAAATTTAATGATTGCATATAAATACCTAATGATTTTTATAAGTATAAAATTATTTTAATGAGGTAAAATGTGATTTTAATGAAAAAAATATATAATAATTTTAATGAGCACAGTTAGCCTCCTTTCGCGGGTCCAGATAGTGATTAAGAATATTAGAGATGAAGAACTGCGTTTATTTTAAAACGTTTAGTTTGTTAATTAATAATACACAAATTAAATTTGAAAGAAAAGTTAAATATCTTACGCTTGTGAAATGGTAAAACACTGGCGTGTGAAGGATAAAAATATTTTATTTCGTACAATATACCCAGCTTTTAAATAGTGGAGTTTGTCGATTAAATTTATGAGACAAATAACTTACGCATTGCTGAGTGGCAACACACTGCTTTTAAATAGCTGAATGTGTTAATCAGGTTTTCATAAGGTTCGAACAAAATACAATGTAAATTAAAAAAATTTGAAATTAAAAATTAGGGCTTCGAGTGACATATGTTCGAATAAAGGATTACGATTAAAATTTGGTGGCTCTTTGTGCCAATTTTTTTCCAGATTGTGATGAACAAACATACGCCTATATATACAAAATTTTCTTTACTTAATGATAGGACTAACGCCATTGTTCCACTACAGAAAATACTACTTTCGATTTTCAGTAAGTTTTCGTCGCATATTTCAGAAATGAAATTGCCGAAATGAATATAAAAACTGCACTATTTTCATTTATTTAAAAAAAGAATAAAGCGGTGTTAATCAAAGAGCAATCGAACAATATAACAATTTATATTGAAAAATAAGCGCGATTGTTCCATATTTATTTCCTTGTATGACGTAAAGGAGATATTCTAATTGCAAAAAATTTCAGATGTCATATTTCAACAAAAGTATCCATTTTGACCTCTCTCCATTTAGACACTTTTTTTTTGTAACATCTGTAAGTACGGACAGAGAAAAGTATTTTTCCAAAACCGACTATAAAAAAGGCTTCAAAATGGATTCAGAAGGGATTTTACGTACGTACGTGCGTATGTAATATGTATCTTGTAGAACTAAAAAACGGGTAATCGTAGAACATTGAAATTTTGTATATGGGACTGCTATAATATCTAGTAGTGTATCACCCGTTTTTGTTGACCTCAGCCGTACCAAATGTGTATATAACTTGTGTGTGTGTGCGTGTATATATATATATATATATACACACACACAATTATGTAATTTTTGAGTCATGCCTAATTGGCTTCTTTTGTTTATTTGTACATTAGCTTCACCGAGTTTTTTAAAAGTTACTCTGTAGTACTTTTATTTGTTTTAAAATTTTATGGCAGGCGCGTCGGGAAAAGAAACAATAAGGATTGAGACCTACGGTATTATGTAGATTATTATCTATTATTATCTGTTACAATTTTTTTTTCTCTTTTGTCTCAATTGTTGTCGTTTGACGAAACGCGTAGTGGGGTTTACCTATGTACGAGCTATAGTGCTTTTCTCTTGATGAGTCCACAAAAGCTCGACGTAGGCTAAATTGACATTTACTGCCATTTTTTGGTATTTTTTCTGGTTTCTTAATTTAATTATGTTTATGCTTTAAATGTTTTTTTACGTGTTACAATTTTTTAAATGTTGATTTTCTTAAATACCAGCCTTTAGTTTTTAGTTGTTGTTTTTTTTTTTTTTTT
>KK116626.1:1391196-1403467 GCA_000611955.2 Stegodyphus mimosarum
TTTTTTTGCGTTATTCTTTTGAGTAATTACTTTGTTTAAATTTTTATACCTTAGTAAGCGGATATGAAATACTTTTAGGCGATTGCCTTTAGAATTTTTCTCGTTTTGCTAGGAACATGTCTATCATTTGCTTTTAGGCGGTTTCTTTTAGAATTTTACTCCCTTAACTTGAATTTAACCTTAATTTTGCAGCTCAATGCGCAGAATTCTTGACTAAAAGTCTCTTGTTCGTCTACTACTTTCTATCAACTATATATATATAAATCAAATTCTCATTAATCGGAATGAAAAACAATAAAATGCCGTATTAAGTATTTGAAGATTCATCCTATTTACTCCGTGCTACAATATAAACTGGTATAACGCAAGTTCAATAAAATTACAAATAAAAAAATTTTCACATCGAAGAGAAAAAATATAAAAAACGGGTAATTTGTACATAATAAAAACCAAAAAATTAAAAAATAAAAATTTTTAATCTCCTTTGTTTAATGCTTCAAACAGAACTTGTCAAGGGAAAAGTGTTTTGAAGCCTTAAACCGAGTTGATTAATGAGTGACGAAAAACTAATTTATATATATATATACACCCACCCTCTTACCTAGCTCTGTGAATTCTGTTTTTTTCTTTTATTATTATTATTCTTATATGTTCGTAAATTGCGCATTTTTTGTTTTATAAGGCACTGAAGTATGTTGTTCTTACGTTCCAGTTAAGGTTTTTATGCTTTAAATTTAATTTTACAGTTTTTATGCTTTAACTTTTATACCTTAAAGATAATCTGCATGCAACAGTTGTAGAATTGTCGACAATTTAAAAGAGTCACGCTAGGCCTAACGAGGCCGCCATTTGTTTACACGTAAAACGTTTTTAACTGTATTTCTTGTTTTAGGTTTTTCTGTATTTTACAATTTTTAATAAAGATAATTCGAGTATTCATGTATTTTGTCTACGTTACTAGTCCAAAGGGGCTTAGTCCCTAAAGGACTATTCTTTTCATTTTGCGATTTTGTGTCCGTTCACTCTGGATGCCCGTTTCACTTTTCAAATTGTTGCCACTAAATATTATCGCCCTGTTTTATATTTAAAGAAATTAAATAATGAAGAATCTTCATAAATGTATATACATTTCTCATATTGTGATAAAACAGTGGTACCTACAGTCATCGAATTTTGAATGACGTAATCCTGCTGCGAATAATGGGCATCTGGAAGCCCAAATTTGTGATTGATTTTATTATCGATTTCATATTTTGTTAAACTTTAAAGAATTTTTGATGAACAAACTCAAGGATTTCAAAGCGAGCAATGGCAACGTTGTACAGGAAAAAAAAAATTATCTCCAGCGCGTGAGACTGTGTATCGGAAATTCTAAATATATGCTCAATTTAAAATTATTTTGCGATACTGCTTTTGAAGTGAATTTTATGGTTTAAGTGCGAAGAACATGATATTTAATAATAAAGGTAACACATAAAATGTTAAAAAAAAAAAAACCTTTGGGCGTAATTTAAAATCTGAAACCTTTCAAATTTTTTTGTTCTATTTGTCTAGGTTATTATTTTATGTCTATGTTATTTATTTTATTTGTCTATGTTGTTTATTTTTTGTCTTGCCGCGAAATGAGAACTGAATTGATTGAATGAGAAATACCGGGTGGCCATAATTAAACTGACAGTGCTCACAGTGTTCTGTAGCGCGATCTATTTGCGAGAATGACGCCACATTTTGTAGGAAGATTAAACAAGACGGGGGACGAAGAATTCCGCGGAAAAACAAATTAGTTCCAAAAGTCACCGCTAGGGGAATATTTGGCGCTGTGTAATAGAAAATAGAGTGTTAACAAATGCAAATCAATACGGAAATTACCTTTTATTTTGCATTCAAATGAGATTCAATGTCGCTGCCGTTGTTGTGGACCACATATTACATTCTGTGCACAATATGCACAACAGCTGAAAGTAACATGTCTGCAGGAATCTCTCGTACAGTCGTGATATGTTATCCTTCAACGTAGCCAAGTCCTGGACCACTCCTTGATAGACCTTGGACTTAAGGTAACCCCATAGCCAGAAGTCGCGTGGGGTAAGATCAGGCAACCGAGTTGGCCATGCAGTTGGAAAGTAGCGGCTAATGACTCTTTCTGTTGTGAATTTCTGTCGTAGCATCTGTTGCACCCGTACAGCAACGTGTGGAGGGGCTCCATCTTGCATGAAAATGATTTCCCCCAGGCATTGTCTTTGCTGAAGTGCCGGAATGACGAAGCTGTTCAACATGTGGCAGTATTTCTCTCCGGTAACAGAACAGGTTTCCGGTCCTGTCGGGGAAATGTTCTCATAGAAGAATGAACCTACGATAAATTCCGCTGTGCTGTGAACCCACACCAAACAGTTACCTTTTTGGTGAATGTAAGAGAATTGTTGTGACTGCATGTGGGAATTTGTCATCCCATATTTTACGCTTTTTTAAAAGTGTTGCCATATTGCACTTGAACTAAATCAGAAAATGTGCATAATAAAAGTAATTTTATTCCGTATTAATTTGCATTTGTTAACACTCTATTTTCTATTACGCAGCGCCAAATATTACCCTAGCGGTGACTCTTGGAACTAATTTGTTTTTTCGCGGAATCCTTCGTCCCCCGTCTTGTTTAATCTTCCTACAAAATGTGGCGTCAGTTTAATTATGGCCACCCGGTATATGTCCAACGTAATTCGAGGAAGTAAGTTTATATAATATGCAGCAGAAGTATGTTTATAAAATATGCGTAATGGATGGGGCATAAAGGGTTACCTCACCATATAACGCCTTTGATCGTACGGGTACTCGTTTCTAAGTTTTAGCAGCACGCACACTGTACACTTACTTTTATAGTATATATTCATCACTAAAAAAGATCTGTGGCAGCTTAATGTACAAGACAAAATGAACGTATTACACACGCACAGTCAAACAGTTCAGAGTCACGCACAGTCAAACAGTTCAGAGTCACGCACAGTCAAACAGTTCAGAATCAAACAGTTGCACATTTTTATAACATTTTGAATCTTTATGAGCTAGTTATAATAATAATTATGAATCATTACGAACGAGACGCAAACGCAAAAGTCCCATCGGAGGGCAGATCATGAATATTTCTTAATACTTTAGCAAACTAAAATGAGTAACTTTAACAAACTTAAGCTGTAAGGTTTTAGTATCTAAGAAATTCTCGTTCTAAGTTTTGCTGCTTTCTAGTACATTTCGTCAACTCAGATCTATAGAGAAACGAACATAGTCAAATCCTGCTGTAGGACAGGAAAATCCGCAGAATGGATTACCCCTTAGTAATCCTACAGATTAATTCCGCATCATTTAAGTTGGCCTATAAATCCTACAGTTAAATTTAACTTCAATGAAGGATTTTCCTTTCCTCTTTATCGACATATGAAAAAAAAATGTTTTGAATATCCAAAAGAAGAAGTTTTCTGAATATATATGCATTGAAATAGAACAAGTGAGCATGTTTGAGCTACACCAATTTAGTTTCGAAAAACTACTGCGAATAAATATATTCAATAACTGAAAATCTAAATAGGTTGCAGGAAAACAAGACAGTGCAATTTCCTAAAAACGGATCGCTGTCATTAAGAAAATTATCAGAACCACGTGTGAAAGAAGAAATCAAATGACTGAAGGGAGGAAATTGAAAAAACTTCTGAAACACCTCTTTTTTAGAGAAGGATTTACCTCAATTATTATTTTGTGATAACTGAGCTTGAACATTATGGTGTGCATTTACCATAATATCCAACCCTTTAGAGAGACATCAGATCAGCTGCGTAACTAGATCATAGTTAAGGAGATAAGATTAGCATAGTTAGCCTCTCAACGATTTTTCTGCGACACATTCTGAGTCTGCATTTGTTTATTAGTGCGTTAAGTAGGCAGTCGGAAAAGCTGAGATAGTGTTCCTATTTAAAATTTACCAATATAGAAAAATGCCAAGTTAATGAGAAGTTTAGTTTAATATCCTTCGTAATGTCTTATATGAGCTATTTTGAAAGTTATCGATTTAAATCATGCTAAGTTTTTAATGTTGGTATCATATTTTTGAGTTCAGGCTGCGCAAATTATATTGGATACTCTAATTTATACATTTCATCTTAGTATGCACATGATTTACGAAAAGTAAGCATTTTAGTTTATATTGTTGGGAACGTTTCGTTCGTTCCAGAGCGTAAATACTTTCATAGTAAAAAAATAAGCAACATACGCTAAAAGAAAAAGTAGAAATGTAAAAAACGAAATTAAAACATAGAAGTTATATCCAAAGTAGAGGTTGCATCACTGAATGAAAATAGGCAACCAAAAATCAGCATAAATCGCAATCCCGCAATCACACCACAACGCTTAAAAAGCCGGATCGCAAGCAGCGATAGTACTGTGTAATCCAAGATAGCCAAAGCGGAAACCGTGAACCGAAGACACCATCTACACGATGAAATGCGTTGGAGGGCTGTATGGATGTTGCAAGATAGTGCAAGACAACTCAATGGGGCCAGAGAGATGAATGTGCAGTGTAGTGTCATCAATAGCTGTGGAATCCTTATAATGGGATCAAAACTCCTGTAGAAGACGTGATCTGGACGCCGGAGGATTACCACAACGGCATACGATCGCCTCTTGTTGCTATGTGCAAGACGCCGTGAATCACTAACAGCACAACAGCTGGCGTCGCATCTCTCTGCTGCTGCAGAACGGCCCGTATCGTGCCAAACTCTGTCAGGTCCACTGCATGGAGGTGAACTGTGCGCCCGACGACGCCCATTGATTTGTGTTCTTTTGTCCCCATCGCATATCAGAGCGAGATTGAATTGAGTGGGTCTATGAACGTCGCAGCTAGACCCCAAAGCAGTGTGATCACCTACTCTTTAGTGATGGGTCTCAATTTAATATCCAAAACGATTCCCGAAGGGCAATGATTTAGCGAGAGCTAGAGACACTCTATCAGGAGCCAAACTTCGTTGAGAGAGACCTTTACAGAAGAGGAGGCTTACTTGAATGGGCTGGGATAGCAACGAAAGACCGCACCGACCTCTGAATGATTCCTGGTGCTTCCGTCGCAGCCGTCCGATATCGCAATGAAATTCTACACCGTCTTCTGCATTGTTTTATCGCACCTTTATCGTTACACCGACGCTTTATTTATGGATGATAACGCCCGGCCGAACAGAACTCGAATGGTGCCGAGTTATCTGGAAAGCGAAAACCATTTCACATCTAACGTGGCCTGCTAGATCACCGTACACGGATCCCATACGGCATGGGTGGAACATCTTTGGGCAACGGATAGCAGGTAGCAAGGCCACAATAGGCGATCAACGACAGTATTGCCAGCTTGCCGTTATCAAGCGTGTATTTCAGCTGGAGGGTATCATACCCGTTATTAGTTTGATGTTTCCATTGCATAATTTTTCGACCCATTTGGTCTTTCGCGATGTGATGGTTATGTGTTTTTGTATATCTTTGCTTTATTGTTTGCTATGTGGTCTAGTAATACCACATCAACTTCTTGGATAAATTTTACATTTACCCATTAAATAGTTTTTGTTTTAATCCGTGCTTTGCCTTTGTTGCTAGTTTTATGAGCAGGAGTGTAGTTAGAGCAACATTCAGCCTAATGGCAATGGTAATATTTTTTGTTTTATTCCGTGTTTTACCTCTGTTGCTTATTTTTTGAATATATAGAGCAGCATTCAGCCTGGTCAGTAGTATATTAATGGGGTAAATAAGAGCTGTGTAACGGCTAGAACATTTCAGTATGTTATAAAATCGTAATAATCAAAAGTGATTAGGAAGAAGGAATTTAAAATAATTATCCTACACGTATACCTTTTTTGCTTAACGAATTTTTTTTTCTGTATATAAGTTTGCCAGATAACTAAGAAATTCATTTCCTTGTGTTTTTCCTCCTTCAGCCAATAATTTAGTAGTAAGAGAACTAAAATAAGGTCTTCTACATTGAGATTAAACTACAAAATATTTTAAGCAAGTTTTCTGTATTTAAACAGCACTTAATGCACTTAAATAGCATGATTAAACTTTCCAGAATTCAAGAAGGAAAATATCGATTGTTTTCTTGGCGACAAGAACTATTCAGGTGGATAATGGGCAAACAACTTTGAAACTATCAATTTTCTCTGCACTTCCTAGGGGATAGTTCTTTGCTTACAAAATTATTTACAAACTTCTTCCTCGAAAAGAAAGAATAAAGGTAATTTTCCATAAAATTTTATTTTTGTTCTTTCCTCTTTTCTTTCTTTAGGGAATTCTTTTCCTAACTTGCACTTTGTAAAATTGTCTCGGAATAAATTTCACCAGACTTCTTTGCCTTATTCTCTCATTAGTTCGTTGGAAGTAATTCCTTCATTTTATTTCTGTCTCCTTTTTTAAATATTTTTACAAACTTTGCAAAGAGCGGAAGCGGTTGGGATGGGAAAGAAATAATGAAATACCCGGAAGACATTTCCTGTAATAAGTTGTTTCAATTACTGCCATCTGGTGGTAAAATGTGATAGCCGTTCTACGGAATCGACGCTTTGGGAATATGTAATCAATGAAACACCATTTACGCGTAATGAAATACCATTATCTGAGTTAAGTGTAAGCTTGCATACACTGCTTGCTTGCTCGAATTGTTATATTATTCCCTGTTTTATTTATAAGGAAACTAAGTCTTACTGAAGCAAAGGAGGATTCGGTTAAAAGAAAAGTATTATATTAGAATTTTTAATAAAAGCAAAATAAGTTCATTTACATATCTTTCGATCTGATTTCAATAACGTTTTTTACATTGTTTGGGTACAAGTTTCGGATCGAAGACAAATTTAATTGAAAGACAAGTAAAGAAAGCAAAATAACAGTTTTTTAGATTAATTTAAATTCATGGAGGCCACTCTGAAATTTTTTAGTTATACGCAGACGATAAGTAGCAGAAATAAATTAACGCTTAATTAATTAAATTTTTTTAGATACGCGCAGACGAAAATTAGCAGGAATAAATTAACGAACATATGAACTATTTTAGCCTCGCAGACGATTTTTATTGGCCAATTGCAAGTAGTTTAACGTAGAATAAATTTTAGGCAGAAGCTAAAATGGAGTTAACGCAAGAACACTATCGCGCTGTGATTTTCTATGATTTTTAAAGTGGGATTAAATCAAGAAGAATGCGTTTAACGTGCACAATTATCATTTGGAAATGAAGGTCCATTCAGATGGTTTACAGAATTTCACAGACGTCGCAAGTCTCCAGTATGAAGAACACGCAGGATGGCCGTTGTCAGCGGTAATCCTGGATAATGTGTCTGCCATACCGAAAATGTTAATCCAGGGTAATCGCTGCACCTACCAAATGATACAGAAGGAACTCAACATCGGCCGCCATTCGTAGAATTATTCATGAAAGAATTACACATGAAAATACAAATTTGCTTTTAGGTTGCCCATAATTTAACCGAGCAATAAAAAGAGGAGCGCGTCAAAATCTGTAAAGAAACCCTTTAATTACTTAAAGATGGTAGCCACCTCATTGTTTCTATAATCGTAACTAGTGAGGAAACGTGCATACCATTTTTTTGACGTTCCATTACATCAAGAAAGTAAAATGATCTTACGTCCACAATGGTGAAAAGACAGCATGCCATGAAAAATGTAAGTATTTTCATCAGAAGTGCAGGAATGGTCAAAGCCATCAAGTTGGAAATGACAGAAGACAGTCACAGCTAATTGGTACATCACTAAGTGTCTTCCAAAAATTCTTCAAGAAATGAATGTTAGAGGACTCGTGCTCCACCATGACAATACATCCTCTCATTCAGCAAGATTTACAGTTGAGTTTCTTGAATAGCAGCACATCAAAGTGATAGAATATCCACCTTGTTCATCTATGTCTAGCTATGTGGGACTTTGGGCTATATTTTAATCTAAATAAGAACCTATTCATGACATCGTTTTCATTCTGAAGATGAAACTGATAAGGCTATAAGTACATTTTTTCATCGATTCCAAGAAATGAATGGCTTGAGGTATTTAATCTTTCGAAAATTCGCCTACAAAATGCATTGATGTTAGAGGGTACTACTTTGAACACGAAATTTCGTTAGTTTAACTTATGCGTATTTCAGAAACCTATGAGTATTTTAAAAACCTATATGTACTATTTCAAAAGCTTCAAAGCCTTGTTTATGTACTCAAATAAATGGCTAAAGTGAGTAGGTTAAGGGCCAGTTATATTATTTTTGATAAATGATTTAATGGTTAATTACCAGTTATATTTGCGATAAGACAAAAGAACAAATAACTGGACGAAGTCGTGTTTCCATAATTTTAAAAGCGGTACTTTCTCGTTACTGTGCTGCTAGTGAGACAAGAATTAAACTTGGGTTATAAGATCATCAGCTTTATATTGTCAAATGCACTCTGAACAGAAAAATAATTTATCGTGCAGTTTAATGGAAACAGGAGGTTAACAAAACAAAACAACGCTTTGCAAAATTCATATAAAAAATTATTTTATTTGTGTATTATTATCATAGACTCCCCACGCTTTTATTATTCGGGATTTAAAATTATAGATGAATTTTGTAAACAAAATTGGTTAATCTCTTGTTTCCATTAAACTGTATGGTAAATGGTTTTTCTGCTTTGAATTCATTAATTACTATGTTACAGTTTAAATAAAATCTTAATTATACAACATTTTTATTGTATTTTATTTTCTGCTTTTTACTCTTCATTACGCGTTAGCAATAAAATTATTGAATAAAAAATCATTTTTCATAATGAGTTATGTCTATTTTACTTCCAACAAATTCTGTAATTAATTTCAAGAATATGGTAAAAAATTTATGTATATTATTATAAAATTAAAATCTATATATTTAAGAAAAAAGTAATGTTTTTTATTATAGACTACCTTGATGGTGAGCTCATATTTTCTCCAGTTCCACAAACGCATTATTAAAGGAAACCCAGATACATACATGATACTCAAGACTGCATTTAAAAAAACTCACGGACTTAACAGGAACTTAACAGAAATTGTAAAATACAGAAAAACATAAAACACCAAATACAGTTAAAACAGATTTTAAAAAAATAAACAATTTTTACAACTAGAGTTTCTACGCAAAAACAAGGAATTTGGCCAGAGGGCAAGAAGGTAAATTTTTCGGTGCACAAATCTGAAAGTTTACTTTTGCTCCCACTCGGCAAAAACACACTGAAGGTGCAGAAACGAACTTAATTCACTATTCCACTAAAGATTTTTAAATGTAAACAAATGGCGGCTACGTTAGGCTTAGTACCACTTAAAAAAACTTTTAAATTATTGATAATTCTACAACTATTGGATGCAGATTAACTAAAGGCATAAAAACCTTAACCGAAGCTCAAAATCCACATAATGCAATCACTTAAAGCAAAAAATGTACAATTTACCAACATATAGGGATAAAAAACCTGAGCTCAACGAGCCGGGTAACAGAGAGTATATACGTATATGTGTGTGCATTTATATGCTTTTGGTGCAACCGATTTAAACCAAAATGGGAGGTGCATAATTACATGTTATAGCAGTCCCATGTACAAAATTTCAACGTTCTGAAGATACTGGTTTTTGAGTTATGCAAGATGCACACATACGTGTGACGAGAAAAATCGCTTCTGAATTAATTTTAAATCCATTTTACAATCCGTAATGGGAAAAAGAGTCCTTCATTATATCCGTACGTACAGATGTCTTGCAAAACCATTACTCAAATGGATTCAATAACGGTCAAAATAGATATTTTCGTTAAAATATGATACACGAAATGTTTCGGGATTACAATACTTCCTTTATTTCGTACAAGGAAGTAAAAATCTTTACGGTTCTATTTAGATTAGTTTTTAAGCCCAAAATGCAATTAACCTCGAAACAGATTGTGTGGGAAATGTAAATGTGTGTGAAAATTTTCACCTTTTAATTCGAGTCTGTTGTTATTCGGCAAAATGTAAGATATTGTTGCGTTATACGGGTTCGTGGATTTGAGAGTATCCGATGAAAACACGATGCAGAACAATAAAAAGCACAATTTATTTACAAGAATCACTATTTACAGCACAGTTCCAAAATTACCTTTAAAAGCGTCGAAAATCTACAATAAATACGCTGAAACAATCAGCAACACAGCTTCAGGCTGTAACTGTAAAGGTAGCTTCACGGCAACCTTGAACTTATAATAAACACCGTGGAACAATCACCAATACACTGTCAAGCTATACTGTAAAGGTAGCTTCACGGCAAAGCACTATCTCGATCGCTTTCCGTTCACAAAACTCTCGCGTAGCTTAGCACTCACAGTAAGCAGCTATTCTCACAATGCCGGCTCTCAGAAACGCAGGGGTTTATATAGCTTTTCCTTAGTTTCGAGTTTTCTTAGTTTCTCACGTTTCGAGAAATATCTCGACAGGAAGTTATTCTAGAAGCTTCCCGATTGGACCATGGGATATCGCCAATTTGGTCGCCAAATGGTTGATAAAGTCGCCAATCTGGCAACCCTCTCATACACTATTTTATGGCAACCCTAGTGCTATGCCGGAAAGCTTACATACAGGCGCAACCGCCGAATTTTTCGCAACAATATTTATATTTTAAATTGAATCTGTCTATTGTAGATTAACAAACTAAGTTATTTGAGAACAATAGATGCAGCTCATAAGAATATTCGTTTCTTACTTTTGAATTGGATTTATTTTAATAATATGTAAGGTTCATTTATTTTAATTAACCAGTTATGCTGTCTTTTGCATCTATACTATCATTTCTTCCTTCCGTTTACCTGCCAAAATTCTAATTTAGTTCGCGTGTATTTAATGTATGGATTTTTAGACTGAAAGATAAAGCATTACCTGCCTCTCGATTCTCTGTTACTAGGTTGCTGGATAAGGTAGGATTTTCAGTCTTCAGCCGTGCATTATAATTGCCGATGTTTAATATCCACGCCGGTTACATACTTCGCATACTTCGCGTCAAACTGATTTGTGCAGCCTTGGCTACTAGCTTAGTAGAATTTAAATTTTGCCTTTGATTTACTGCATTTAAGTTATCTTGCCACAAACGGTTGGTTGAGTTGTAAGCACCAAGTGTGCCTTCTGTTCTTATTTAGCTTAAAATAAAGGGTCTTTTACACATTTCTCAAACTTCAGTTATTAATTTGGGCTTACCGATAATTCGCTTAAGATCTACCAAGAGTTTGGACACTTTGGATGACTGCAAAGCACACTAAACTGTACGAAAAGAATCTGTTTAATTAATGGTGTGTCTAATTAAACTATTCAGTATTTTCAAAATCGCTGAAACAACCTTGTATTTGGCATGCATTTATTATTAAGACACTCAATCGATTTCGAGGGCAGCTACAGGTCCCTCCTCATCAGGAGAACGAAATTTCTAGAAATTTCTTTTCTATTCTATACAGTATTTTCACAGAATGACGTTATATATTTTTTATTTTTTAAGTGTATGTTTTAAAACTGTAATAAATTATTTGATCAACAAACTTAACAATTTGAAAGCCAGCAGTGGCCACACTCTACGGAATAAACTTTTTTGTCTCCAGCACGCGAAACTGTCTATTGGAAATTCTAAAGATATGCTGTTGTTAAATATTGTATGATTTTGCTGTTGAATCGAATTTCATACGGCGTAAATGAGAAGAAAGAGATATTTAATAAATAAAGTTAACACTGAAAACGTTAACAATAAAAAGACAGAAAAAGTTTTGCAAGCCATCTTACTAAGAAAACTAAACATTAATATGATGAACTGAGAAAAGACTGAACAAAACAGAAAAATGTATCTAACACCTGCCACTAAACACTGCCACGGGAATTCGAAATATATTCTATTATGCTGTTTTTGAATTGTATATGGTGTAAGAGCGAAGAAAATTATGTTTAATAATAAAACTAAAAAGGCAAAAAATCAGTAAATAATTCTGAAGGGTTTCAAATTTTAACGATCGCGCAAAAGGGTTTGTAAAGTTTTTTGGGGTTTTTTTTCTCCGTTCTCACTGAGCTTGTAGCGTATCAATGTGCTGTCGAACGCACTCCTGTTTACCTTTTTGAGTCCAAAGGGATTTAGTCCCGAAGGACTATTACTTTCGTTTGGGTGTTTTGCGTTATTTCACAAAAAACGGCGTATCACTTTTCAATTTAGTCCTTATGTTTCTTTTTTTTTTTTTTT
>KK116626.1:1403486-1417783 GCA_000611955.2 Stegodyphus mimosarum
TTGACGTAGCTTTCTCTTCAAAAATCGTCTGCGTTGCACGGGAAAATAAAAAGGAATTTTAACAATATTCTCTAAAACTTTAACGAATTTTCCATTAACAAACTCAAAGATTTCAAAGCCAGCAATACCAACGTTGTACAGAAAAACATCTTTATATCCAGGGCGTGAGAGTGTGTACCGAAATTTCTAAAGATATGCTCAATTTAAAATTAGTTTGCGATATTGCTCTTGAAATCAATTTTATGGTTTAAGTGCGAAGAACATGGTATTTAATAAATAGAGGTAACACACAAAATGTTAAATAAACGCCCCCTTTGGACGTAATTAAAATCTGAAAACTTTCAGATTTTTGTCTTTTTAGCTTTATTATTAAGCATAATTTTCTTCCCACTTACGCCACATGCAATTCAACAACAAAATTTCAAATTTTTCAAGGGCATCATAGGAGCATATTTAGAATTTCCGATGCAGTGTTAAGTGTTGCCATACATGTTTCTATTTTTTTTAGTCTCACTGTTCATCATATCAGTGTTTAGTTTTCTTAGTAAGATGGCTTGGAAAACTTTAATGTCTTTTTGTTATTAACTTTTAATGTGTTATGTTTATCAATTAAATATCATGTTCTTCGCACTTCCAATACACACATACGTCACATAACATCAGATTCTTATCACTTCACACTAACTCCAAACTTCAATTCAACAGCAAAATCACAGTATACTTAAAAACAGCATATCTTTAGTATTTTCGATAGACTGCTTTGTACGCTGTAGATAAAAATGTTTTATTTCGTACATTGTTGCCACTGCTCGCTTTAAAATTGATGAGTTTGTTAATCAAAAATTTATCAAAGTTTTACAAACTCAATGATTCTCGACCTTTTTCTGTCGCGGCACACTTTTAACGATTTCAAAATTTGTCAGAATACAAAGAAAAAGATAAGTTTAAAAGTTGTTTACTTACCTATAATACAGTGTGCAAAATAGTTTATGATAATAATTTTGAATGTGAAGTAAAATAATATGTGCTACAAAAACAGCAATACGTTTATTAACGGATTAACTCTTAATGAGGAATTTCAGCTCGATGTTTTTTGATAATTTCCTTTATAGTCGGTCGTAGAATAACAATGTTACTCCCATATCGTCTTCGTCATTTAACAGTCTCGATCTTTTATTCGCTTTTATGTTGGTTAATACTGAAAATCCGAATTCACACAAATAAGATATAGAAAATTGTAATAATATTTTTAAAGCTTTTTTTGGCTATCATGTGATAATCGCATTTAATGTTAATCCAAGATGAATTAATTGATTGTTTCGAATATTTTTAAATTAAATCTCTATTATTAGAAAGAGGAAATTAGTTCTTCTTCTTCATTCAAAGTTAATTCAAATATACAAAAGTATTCGTTATCACAAATGGATTACGAACCCCATCGAAATTTTTTATATCTAAATTTGGGAAATAATGAATAATTCTCTGCTCTAATGTTTTTAAATGGTCAATAACAATTTTATGAATAGTTTTATTAAAATCTTTTGGGACTGACTCAAACTTTTCTAAATTGCCTTCCTGAGCTTTATTCTTCCATAAAGTTATTTGTTTTTGGAATCTCACCAGTTTATCTGTTGAGTTTAATATATTTTCTTTCGGCTCTTGCATACTCGAATTTATGTTATTAAAAATAGCAAAACTGTCGACAAGTAAACTAATCTCCCATCTGCACCAATCAGAACTTCTCAATTTAAATTATATACTGAGCATGCGCGAAAATGCTTCGAATTGCTCTCTCCGCCAGAGAACCAAAATCGGCTTGGATATCACAACTGGCGCTCTTTTTAATGTCTTAGAAACCGAATTTCGCCAATTCTCATGTGTACCTTATACTAGGATTAAACCCATTATAATTACTATATATACATTTCTAAAATTTGGCGGCACACTTTATAAATTTGGTGGCATACAAAAGTACCGCGTCACAGTGGTTGAGGATCACTGTGTGGGGTTCCACCCTTTTTTTTTCACAGTAGGACATTGTACACTGATAAGCGTATAATAGCTTGAGTGTGTGAATAGAGACGTAAGCCTCAAGAAGGGTTAAATACCCTTTATTTCTCAAAATAAGGATGAATACGGTCGGCTCCTATCTCGGAGCGTACAGCAACGCCTCCACTTGGGCTTGAAATCAAATTAATAAGAATTAAAACTTAATTAATGCTTAACTAAAAGATATAGCCGTAGCTATCAAGATTCTAAGTAGTTGGCTTCTAAATTTCAATTAAGTAGGCGAAGTTATCAAGGGCCTAAAGTACGGCCGAGGGTAGTAATAGCTTAGAGAGAGACGTAGCCAAAGGCAAACGCTTGAAGCATCGACTTAAATAACATTCTTACTCATTTGCATTAAACGCGCTTCTGAAAATGCATTCTGGTAGAAAATTGTAAGCTGAAGCTAGAAGAGATAGGAAAGGTGCATAAACTTAAAATAACTGTAATAAAATTAGGATAAACCTTACAAGTGAACTAAGTAATAGGTAATAAAAGAAATTCGAAATTCAAAATTTGGGCTTCCAGGTGCACATATTCGGCTGAAGGACTACGTTATTCAAAATTTCATCGCTCTATAGGTACCGTTATTTTTTTACAGTGGGAGAGACGCACATACATTCATGCAGATTCGCAGATTCTTCATTACTTAATTTTTTAAAAAAAAACAATGTGGGGCAATAATATTTGGTGGCAACAAATTCAAAAGTAATGCAGTCTTTTATAGTGATTCAACGTAAATCCCGTTTTGAGACTCGCAAGCTTAGCGAAAAAGACCTTAACATACCTTTTGGGTGATCGTTAAAAATGCAAAACTTTTCAGCTTCCTTTTTTTCCCCTTTCCAGTTTTAGCCCTCCCTTAAAACCTTTTTTGAGCCCCCTTTTCCCTATACAATTCTCTTCAAATTTTGCTCATATCAAGTGAACATTAAAGGAAATATTAGAGAGAAATATTATATTATTATAACAATACAATGTTCATCAGAAGTTTTCCAAAGTTTCGTATAGATTCTGACAAACTTTATTATTTAAATATTATTCACATTCTTGTCATGGAACTCCAACTCTCGTGCCAAACTCGACTTATGTTCACTCCGAATTATGTTAATTCGCTTTGAAAGTTAATATATGCATGTATGTTAACGTATACTTATTGCATATAATGTACAGACATATATTCATAAAGTAGTTAAGATTAGAAAATGTCTCGTGAGTAAATGCGAAGGATATGATCGTCTGAATGTATCAGTTGCTTAACTGAATGTTACTGCAGAAGGAATTAATTACATTTAGTTACTGGTGGCTGTAGTTAAACTCATATTGCAATGGTGCATTTCCCTGATAAAGCGAATAGAGTTTAGTAGTATATTAGATAGCTAGAGTATTCGTCTGCTGTTAAGTGGATCTCGGAGCTCAATAACGAAGGCAGTTTGGGCATTTAAGTTATTTCTAATATTTCTCTGTTTACTTGGAAGGAACATAGAAGAAAACACTTTCGATGCGTACAGAGGCTATTCGCACACTTTTTAGACGATTTTGGTAAGCGGTAATAAAAACTCGTTTGCTGCAAAAGAAGTAATTGCAATTGTACTATGTTTTTAAAAGTCAAAATTATCGTCTGTGGCTGGAAAGTTTTGTTTTTATTCAAAATGGCGAATTTAACAAAGCAGTGATTCGAAGGCTACATTTATGCTCTTTCCGAAGAGAAATATGCATACTCCGTTATCCAAAAAAGATGTGAGAGTCATGGTTTTGTGATATCTAAAGAGTCGATAGGTAATATCATCAACAAGAAAGGAAAAAAACGTCAAATTGGAGCCTCAAGTGGGACAAAAATTCCAAACGAGTATCGAAGAAAAAAACGGACATCTTCGACTATTGCAAAGGTACGTTATTTAATGTTAAAAGCAAATACGCTTAGTCAAAGGACAGTTGCAAAATCATTAAAATGCTCGGTGTCCCCTGTAAACAAAATGATAAACGTTGATTTAAATCTTAAAGCGAAAGAACGCAATGTGCATCGTCTTCTTCCAAAGCATATAGCTCAACGCAGGACACGCTGCAGAATTCTATGTGAGAAACACTTATCCAAAGAAAAATGGAAAACAATTGTCACAATAGATGAAGCATGGGTGTATTTAAATGATTGTAACAAAAAAAGAGCCATTTATTATCATAAAAGGGGAGAACAAAATTTAAGTACATAGTTCAAAAAATCGAAAGAAAGTTTTTATAAGGGATTCATGATTGTTGCTGGTTTTTCTTATAATGGCAAGTTAAAAATAAAGAGAGTGCAAAAAAATGTCAAGATTAACTCCAAATACTATCTGGAACATATTTTATCGCCAATTTTTCTGAATGAAATACCATCGCTTTACCCACAGTGCCATCCATCTGTGAGACTCCATCAGGACAAAGCTAGCAGTCACACATCAAAATCCACTGTAAATTTCCTAAAAGGAATGGAACAAAAAACTGGTATCGAGGCCATACCCTTCACTGATAGCCCTACTAAATTTCCCGATGTGTCACCTATGGATTTTTGTGCTTTCGGACATTTAAAAATTGCATTATCCAAACGTTGTCCCCAAACCCTAACAGGCTCTGGAAAGCTGTTCGGGAGGAATGGGATAAAATACCTCTTGTGGCACTTTAAAAGGCATTATTAGCCTGGAAATTGTGGTGTCGAAAGATAGTTCAGAATAAGGGATGTCAAATAGAACATTTAAAACACAAGAATTTTATGTAATTTAGTTTTGTGGATACAATATACATCATCTAAAAAATGTGCGAACAGCCTCTGTATATCCCGGAATGCACAATTTAGTTTGGCACTTTAAGGGGTATTTACCACAAAGAATTTCTGTGTTACCTATTAAGTTTATTCTACGGAGGGTTCTGATAATCGTCTGTATTAACTGTACAGAAAATTAATTCCTTTTGTTTATAGAGTTATATGATATTTAAAGTCCTGGAATTATTCTTAAAATGATACTATTTCGGTTTTAATTTTAAAAGTTATTTGAAAACTCACAAAATATATTTAAGATAGTAATATAGCCGTCTAGATGGTATAGTGGTTAGGGAAGCCTGATGCAGTGCCGAAGGGCCCGAGTTCGAATCCCGAAGAAGGCATGGATGTTTGCAAATGTACAGTGTTTTTGTGGCATGGGGCACTTTAGATATATGGCGAGCCGAAAGTCCTTTCATGTGGTTTGGTGGTCAGGGACAGGGGTGGGAGACCCTCGAAGCCCCCGGAATGCTCTCTCTCAAACCTGAGGTGGAAGAAGAATTCCAACCTCCTTGAGGTTCTGGCAGACATTCTTCTATGAAATACATGGACAAGGAGAACAAGACAGTAATATAATCCGAAAGGAAATGAAATGTTTTGGGATTTTCCAAATTCAGAATGGTCCCGCATTCATAAATTACTAAGCTAAACTTTTGGTCAATATTGTTCTTAGATTATTATTCTCGTAAGGTCAACTCCTTAAATTCTCAGAAACGAATGTGAATATTCTTTAATGCAGAACGAAATATTAAAATTTAAAACTATGGTTTCCATTGCTGCAAAAGCCACTGCATTTCTGAAATAACGCCAATGTGTAATCATTCTAAAATTTCAAATCGCCAAATTCATCATCCTATTACAGTTCATTCAATATTTTGTCACATTTTCCGTGAATGTTTTCCTTTATACATATAAGGCTCGAAATGTTTATGTATGCAATGTGAATCTAAATGCTATTAACAGTACAGAATCAAAAGGCAGGGAAAAATTGCAGGATTTGAATAAAAACTCACGGTCTGTTTAAAATAAAAAATAATGTTTGTGATATAAATATGTAAGATAAAAAATATATAAATCTCAAAATTATAATTTAAACTAGCAATAATCCTCAGTTCTTCTTCACTCTTCTAAAATATTAATAACTTTTCTGGGCTGCGTCATTTCTAGATCAGTCTATGTCACATGGCTTTCATGGTGCTAACGACGTGACTGATTCGAAAGTTGAACTCAAGATTTCGAGAACTGAAACTTAAATTCTGAAAATTAAATTAAAATTCAAATTAAAGTGTAGAAATACGAAGTATACATACAAATTAAGAGAAAACATTGAAATCAGAACTTATTCAGCGTAAACAAAAACTAAAAGACAAAATACAAAAGTAGACGCCTAGGATTGCCAATTTGCCTTCGTTGACGAAACACATCGGCGATGGCAAATTAGAAATCTCCTAAAAAGTGAATTAAAAGCATGTAAATCATTTTGAGATTTTTAGATTTGTAAAGCATGATTGTATAGTAAGAAAGAAAAAGCAGGAAAAGAAACAGAGATTAAAAAAGAATAAATTCTTTCCATAGGCATATCATTACGACTTAGAATACAGTAGGCCCTCAGTCAATAAGAGTTTAGTCAAGGAAATTTTTACAGTAATACAAATATTATACTATAAAATACTTTAGAATATCCTTCCTTAGCCTTCTCTATTTGAGCTTGTTAAGGCAGAAGTGAAGTGACGGCAAAATCTAATGAGAGTATAATTTAACTAGAGTGATCTGGCAACCAGGCGTAGTTAGAAAAGAAGAACGTGGAAAGCTAGCGGCCATTGATGGGGTGTGCTGGTAGCTCGGGTTGGTGAAGTGTATGTATGTGGATGGCAAAAGTGTCTATCCGAGTACGAATATGTAAGTTATCTGTGTAATGTATGTTAACAGAAATAAAATAAAAAATGATACAGTCATTTCAAATTCTGTGAGTGAATTCCGCGAATATTCGTGTGATTATGTTTTATTCTCAAACAGAGCTTTCAGACAAAAAAATTCATTATTTAAAAAAGTTTTATAGGGTACAAACTACTCCAGCTTTTTTATGTAGAATGTTAATGAAGTTAATTTGAATTTCCTTTTCTAGTAAAATTTTATTAAGGAAAATAATTTCTTGCTGTTTCTGTTCAATTTCGGTGCAAGCCTTTTTAATTCTGGTAATTAGGAACAAGAATAATTTTGTTTTAAAATAAAAATTTATCATACTGTAATATACATACTGTAGCCTGGATCTGTAAATGTGCATTGCGTTTACCGATCTGGATTACAGCATAAAAAAACGCATCTAATAACCCAACATAAAAAGCTGTTATTAGGCGCCATCTTTCCTATACTTTATTTTTCAACTAGAATAGCAGCTAATAGCTATAAAAAATATTATAAATGTAGTAAATTCGCAAATATGAGTAGCCTCTTTTATGTATTATCATTTCTATCATATAAAAGAAAAAAAAGCACACAAAGTCATATTAAACTAAAATTTTATATTTTTTCTAAAATAAAAACATTTGCTTTCTCAAAATCAAAGAGGGAAAGCAATTTCCTGCCTAATCTCTTTTGTTGTTTGCCTTTCTTAAGTTGCCAATTTAAGAAAGCAAAATTTCAAATAAGCTTCAAGTTTGTTCAGCAGTCAGGGAAATTCAATTTGTTTCTTTTAAAAGTTTTCTCGTGTGTTGGACTTCATCCAAGAATAATATTTCTTTATTTTCAGAGCTGCGATTACCGCTGTGGAAAAGAAAATGCCACGAAGAACAGGTAAGAAACTTAGATTTTTACTAGTACTAAAATTCGAATTTGAATGCGAAAACAATTACGTAACTACAAACTTCTAAAGTAAAAGATTACTACTTTTCATATCTACTTAGCAATAATCATTAAAAACTAACAAAGAATTTCATTTTAAAAAGTTCTAGCATTTATTTTTGCATTTATGTTTTGAGCATAGAACTAGAAAAATGGGAAAATATTAAAACTTCACCATACCATTCTCATTTTTAATGCAGACGATAATAAAAGAAAGGAAAATGTGCAGGAAAATAAAAGAAAACTTTACAGTCGGTTTGTTTAACATTAAAAGATGGTGTTCAGAACCTATTTTATTTACTATTTTTATAATGTAATAGTTATCACTAAACAGAGGAGTCCAGGTGATACGATATTTTAAATGATTAACATAACGTTGTATTTAACAATGCATTTTTATAGCTTTGAAAATTACTGAAATATTTTATTCATTATCGATTGACAACAAAGGTGCTTATTTAAAAGGAACAGAAAATTAGAAACTATAATGCAGGGTGTTTATAAAGTCCCAGACCCATTTTGATGTTTAATAACTCATAAAATAATAAAGATAAATTAAAATTAATAACATAAATCGTTAGATAGACGCAAAAAGTTTCATGACCCTTGTCAATGAACTTCCACGTGTGCCCCCTTCGTCGCACGGAGAATATCAAGTCGATATTCAATTTCACGCCAGGTACCGGCAAGCATGTCGGCATCCACATATTGCGGTTGTAATTCTGGCTTTTAGGTCATCAATGTTCGATACTCTCCTCCTGTAAACGTTGTCCTTTACAAATCCCCAAAGGCAAAAGTCCAGCGGCGTTATATCAGGTGATCTGGGTGGCCAAGGAATTGAACCTCCTCGCCCAATCCCTCTTCCTGTAAAATGGTCATTCAAAGAACTACGAACGATGGTACCCCAATGAGGTGGTGCACCATTTTGTTGCAAAAAGACATGTGGCTGAAGCTCTTCTAGATGTGGAAATACGAAGTTTTCCAACATGTCTAAGTATACGACTGATGAGACCGTCTTTTCTGTAAAAAAGAAAGGCCCAATGACTCGGTCGTGCATTAGTCCACACCACACATTAACCTTTGTGGAAGCCCTTTGTGCCTAGGGAATCCCTTTGTGCCTCACGGTATTCATGGGGGTTTTCATATCCCCATATGCGCACATTATGGCGATTAATAAGACAATTACAATTAATAAGCAGACGATATTTAGAAAAGTACAGATATTTAGACTGGAAAATGAAATTATCTGAAATTAACATCACGCGCAGACGATATTTACAAAAGTAAAGATATTCAAACCTGAAAAAAGAAAATATATAAATTATTCCATCAATAAATGCCATAAGTTTGTTTATATCTTCATTATTTTATGAATTATTAAACATCAAAATGGGTCTGGAACTTTATAAATACCCTGTGCTATTCAGGATGTTTTACATTTTTAATACTTCTTGTATCTGTTAAAGAGACCGCTGTACTTCGTTTGATATTTCAAAGCTATAGAGCCATTAGGTATTTCCGAAGCAGGATAAGTGAAAAATGTACAGTGCCTTCGCCGGGACTCGAACCCTCGTCCTGTCGAAAATGCATCGAGCGTACTCGCAATTACACGGCGAAGGCATGCGGAAAGGAGGGAGGAAATACGTTATATACTCCCCCTTTCAAAGGGTGCCCTCAGATTAGGGGACCCAGTAGCCAAATCCTGATAGTGACGAATTAGCGTTCATCGCCTTTTAGTTTGGGCGCCGCTGTAGAGTTATTAGGTTACTTGAAGCAGAAGACGGGAAAAATGGGCAATGCCCTCGAAGGGACTCGAACCCTGGACCTCTCAAATATGTGTCGAGTGTACTACCGTTACACCACGAAGGCATGCTGGAAAGATTGCGTTTCCAGCTGTAACGAATGGATTCAAAGCATTCTATTTGGCATTAATCATCATCATGTGCATTTTTACAATTTGATACACTATTTTCGTTGGACGAAATTGAAATTTTCATGATTTCATATTTACTAACAATTAGCTTTTTGTTCATATCCTTCCTATATGCTTTGTACCATTCAGTTGGTCTGTCAAAGCGTAAAGTAATGAAAATTTTACGACTTGCGGCATAATCTAGACTACAATTTTAATCGGCGGCGCATTGGAATACACTGCGGAGTGCTACCGTCTTGTTGAAGAATGCTGCTTTAACAAGGGGGCATTCCCTACTCGTCATCACTGATTTCGCTCAAATTTATAGGCATGCAGGGCTTAGCTAGAAATGAAAGTACCCGAACTGGAAACTCCAGATGGCCAAGCGTTTAGAAAATAAAAATTTTGACGGTGCTCTCACACCTTATAAGGCATTTACGTTAGGGCGTTTGACAAGCAGCTGTTGGCGCGGAGGTAAGAGCTCGGAGTAGTAATGCGATGATCGTGGGTTTGACTCCACGTGTGGCGACTTTTTTTTTTTTTTCACAATTTTTATATTATTCTTTCTCCAATAAGCAGAGGTGAATATTTTATTTTATTTACTTATTTATACACAAAAGGCATAGAAAAAGGTAAAAACTTCGGACTTTTCAACAAGGGATTGTAATTAAACAGCATACGAAAAGACTAGTCTTTTCGTAGGCATATGAAAATTCAAAACTTTATTTGTCGACATTCTATGATTACATGTGTCGGGATGATATTTATCGTAGAAACAGGGGAAACAATAATTATTTCTGCATCTAGCGCACGTTATAAAGCCGCATTTTTATAGTAACATCGTTATTTCAACGTCTCCATAGAAAAACATACTTGATTGACATTCATAAAGCATTCTCTCTCATCGCAAAGTTTAGAAGCGAACCTCGCGTAACGTAACATGTTACCTAATATTGGGGTGGATAATTGATGATGAACAATGGAATGCACTTTCATGCAGTCTTCTCGTAAAGGTATTTCTTTTTCTTGCTCGATGAGATAAGAACAATTTTCTATTTTTTTAATAAAGTTTTGTACCTGACGATAAAAATATACATCGCAGGATTGCACCAGTGGGGTACATTTAAGGAGAATTACTTTGATGCTACATGTTGGCAATCCTTCTTCATCTTGGAAGAGTTCGTCATATAATTGCGGATTTGTTTGTCCTCCCCACGAGTCAACCAGCAGAAGAAATTTGTTCTCATGTACAAGTTAAGACAAGTTAAGTCTCTTAACGTGCGTACAAGAGAACAAATCATCCCGACATATGTAATCATCGAATGTTGACAAATAAAGTTTTGAATTTTTATGTACAAAGTCTTTTCGTATGCTCTTTAATTACAATCCCTTGTTGAAAAGTCCGAAAGTTTCACCTTTTCTATGCCTTTTGTGTATAAATAAATAAGTAAAATAAATTATTCACTTCTTTGCTTAATTGAAAAAAGAATAATATAAAAATTGAGAAAAAGAAAAAAAGTCTCCACACGGAAAACGCTTAGCCATCTGGAGTTCCCACTTCGGGTACTTTCATTTCTAGCCAAGCCCTGCATGCCCTATAAATTTGAGCGAAATCGGTGATGACGAATAGAGAATGCCCCCTTGTAAGAGAAGACATGAAAGATATTGATTGTGTTTGAAAGATTGTGTTTCAGACATAAATAGATTACATCGTTTGTAATCATATCCTAACTTTAACTCACTAGCAAGTTGCTGTTATTGATAATCAAAGGGAAGTCACATAATTTAATTTTTACTATTTTTAATTCTGTTATCGCAAGTGGCTAATAAAGTTTTACGTTTGTTTTAACCTTTAGTCATATCTTGTGTCGTATTAGGGAAGCAGGAAGAGAGCATAAACGCTAGGCTTATCGTCTTGAGATCGGCCATTAGGTTTGAAAGAGGCAGCACATAGTTAGTTAATTTAAAACCTCAGAAGTTATTAAACTTACATATGTGATTCTTCTTTTTGTTTACGCTTTTAGAATTGGAGAATTCCACTTTTCAATTATTTGAGACAGAGGAATTTCAACTTTCAATCTTATGAGTCACGTTCGTCTATAAAATTTTTTAAAGAGCATAGAAGTTATCAGCTTATCATATTATTCTTGTTGATCGTCTTGTTCTTTACTTAAAACACAGACACTGATTTAGGAACACTGTTCTAACCTACTAATGGACGAGTAGATTCGACGCATGAATACTGTAGTTCGAACCGGGATCAAATCCTGGCATACGAACTGGCTGCATAAGTGTTTTCATAGGTGACTTCATGAGTAAGGTAAACAGAAGCCGTTTTCCCTTTGAAAATCCTGCCCGAAAGCTTTCCTCGTATTAAGCAATAGCTGATATGTGTTTTGTTATATTCAATAAAAAAACACTTATAGAGATCTAATAATATCCAGATTCACTAGCTGTAGTCATTCGTTCAATCTGCTATGCTTACTATACTTTATATCACGTGATTTAGATGTATTAGACATTATTCCGCTTCGTTTTTCAGAACACATTACATTAAATCTCCAAACAGCCTGATTAACTTCGATCATAGTCCGTCCCCCCCCCGGATATATGAAAACGGGTTATCGTAGGTGGGTTTCTTCTCTGCCCCCCATCTTATCCCAGAGGCCAAACGAACATTAAAAAGCAATTGGGGAGATTTTTATTTTTATTTGTCATATTTCATTTCAACAAAAATTACATAGTTAAGAAATTACGCTCCTGTAAAAAAATAAGCAGCAAAGGCAAAATGCGGAATAAAACAGAAACTATTCAATGGATATGCATGAAATTGATCCAAGAGGTTGGTGTGGCTTTACTACATCTCACAGCAAATAATAAAGCAATGACATAAAAAATCACCTATATTATGACAATGACATAGCGAAAGATAAAATTGTTCGGATGAATGTGCAATGGGAGCATCACGCTAATAACGTGTATGATACCATCTAGATGCCTAAAATGCATGCTTGACAACGGCGAGGCAAGCTGGAAATAGACTGGTTATCACAAATTAAGGAAAACTCACAAAAATCAGGATTGCTGGAAAAGTTACATGTAGAATTTTATGAAACTACCCACAATATGCAACACATAGTAAGGTTTCAAATAACATAAAAAGAAATTACTAGACAGTTATGGTAATACAGAAATTAGCACATGTGTAAAATGAACAAATCGAAGGTGTCAGCTTGCTATAGGATAAGTACCTTCAATATGGAATATGATCGCCTCTAGAAGCAATACAACACATACAGCGATGTGTGATGCTTTCAATTACGCGGTGTATCAGTTCCGTAGGAAGCGAGAGCCATTGCTCTTGCAGAGGAGTTACAAGCGCGGCAAGGGTCTGAGGGCGCGGATTGAGAGCAGCTAGACGTCTCCCTAAAGCAGGCCAAACATGCTCGAGAGGATTCAAGTCCGGAGATCGAACTGGCCACTCTATGCGCATAATCGCTTCCTGTTGCAGATAATCAGATACGAACCCTGTATGGTCTTGCGTTGTCGTCCTGTAACAGGAAAGCATCACCTATTGCCCCGGCATATGGGCGCACATAAGCATCAAGGATGTCATCTCTATAACCCTGAGCATTCACGGTTTTCCTTGGAAAGACATGAAGCTCTGTGCGTCCACCCAAAGAGATGCCACCCCAAACACAGACACTGTCTCTTCCGTATGCATCTCTTAAACGGGTTCCTTCTCTCCATATCAAATAATGCCTACTATCGCTTTCTAGACTAAACCTGGACTCACCCGTAAAGACAACAGCCCTCCATTGATCAGGCGTCCTGTGGACATGTTGTCGTGCCCACTGCAAACGGTCCCTCCTACGGCGTGACGTGAGCGGCACGCAAATGGCTGGTCGCCTCGAATACAGACCACCTTCGTGAAGCCTTCTACGAACAGTTGACGTTGACACCAATTTTCCGGTGGCTGCAGCAAAGGAGGATCTAAGAAGAGTCGGAGCAGCGGTTCTATTCTTGCGTGCACATAATGTCAAATATCGGTCATCGGTGCTCGTCCGTAGCAGTTAGCTGTCCTTGGCTAAACCTCCTAAATGCCGAATCTGTGGTTTGAAATTGCCTCCAAAGTTTATGAATCACAGAAGGACTCACATTTAGCCATCTGGCCACTTCTGTTTGACTTTGTCCTGCCTCTAGTCTTCCAGTGGCTCTCCATCGTAGTTCTGCAGGCAAATGATGCCTGGAGGTCATTATTACGAATTGGCTATCTCAGATTTCTGCTGTCCCTATCACAGTGAAATATGTGGGCTTGCTCTCAAACATGGACTTTTATGCTCCCCGCAGATGACGTATTCCGAATGCAGCGCCACTAATTGGCATATTGCAGTTTTACTCGGCTACTCTTACTTGACAATATATTCAAATTTTACACGGTTTTTGGCTTATTTTTGAGGAAGTTATGGCAATTTTTGTGATTTTTCCTTAATTTATGATAACCAGTGTAATTCAAATCCTTAAAATCAAGTTGCGTCAGGAGATTCCAAACCAGCATGTCAAACTCACCGATCACGGCCAGCGTACAGCCTTTGGTTCACTTTTATGCTTCTCGATTCATACTGAGAAATATTTAAAAACTATAATGATATTATATTAATAAAAATAAGAATTTTACCGAATATTGAAGCTTATATACAATGTCTA
>KK116626.1:1422586-1464912 GCA_000611955.2 Stegodyphus mimosarum
TTTGTTAATCAGAAATTCGTTGAAATGTTACAAAACATAAAATCGATAATAAAGCAAATTTCAAATTCAAAATTAGGGCTTCCAGATGCCCATATTCGCAGTAGGATTACGTCATTCAAAATTCGATGGCTCTAGGTTTTATCACAATGCGAGAAACATGCATACATTTATGCAGATTTTTCATTTTTTAAAATTTAATGCAGAGCGATAACATTTAGTGGCAACAATTTGAAAAGTGAAACGGGCATTCAGAGTGATTCAACGCAAAATCGCAAAACGAAAGTAATAGTCCTTCGGGACTAAATCCCTTTGGACTAAAAAAAAAAAGAGGGGGCAGTTCTATATCTCCCGTTCTACTGGGCTGATTGACGAAATTCAAACTGCGTTTTTCATGCCTCGAAAGCCCGACTTAGGATTATGTTAGATTTATATACTATAAAACATCATTCTAACATCGGTATTTTGACACAAAATCGGACTTTTTCTGAAATAACATAGCAATTTTTTTCCATATTTCGATTCTACTACTCAAATTACGCCCAAATATTAAATTTTGTAAAATTTGGAGCGAAAATTACGGAGAAATTCATAAATTTAACTTGGCGAATATTTTTCAGTTTGAGCCAAGAATAATTCAGTTTGCGAACTTCTTAATATGAGGCAACCTATTTTCCTTCTCTTCCATCATGCAGCGGAGGAAAAAAAGTCACATCGTTCCTGCCTTTTTACATTGTGGATAAGAGGCAAAAAAGTCACATCGTTCTACTTTCAAATAATTTTAACAAAGTGCATAAACCACATTTTCGTTATTATCGCTTTCAATAAATATGCCAAATTTCAAATATATAAATATATAAATTCATGTATATCTTCGGAAATTTTGAATAAAAAATTCTAATTTTGTGCAGGTGTGCTTAGAAATAAATCTACTTTAAGATGATTGTAAAACTTTTATAGGTTTTAATTAAAATGTTTTTCGAAAAATTTATAAAAATTATTTTAAAATACAAATTTAAAAAATAAATCATTAAAAATGGGTGAATTTTGTTTGGAATGAACCTAAATTTCGAACTGTATAAGAAGGAATTCAAAAAGTTTCATAAAAAAAGAGATATTAATAAATATATATCAAACTGAATTAACATCCAGGAGCTAAAATTTCGAGAGCTAATTTTTGAAAAACTAGTCGTGTGATTTTTACAAAATTTGGCAGTTTGGCATAATTTGAGTTGTAGAATCGAAATATGGAAAAAAATTGGCATGTCATTTCAGAAAAAGTCCGATTTTATGTCAGAATACCTGTATTTAAACAATGCTATATATGAATCTATTACACATCCTAAGTAGCGCTTTCGAGAGATGAAAAACGCAATTTGAATTTCGTCAATCGGCCCAGTAGAACGGGAGATATAGAACTGTCCCCCTTTTTTAAGAGAATATAAAGATGAAAGAGAATCAGTGCGAGAAATTTACCATTTAACGATGATTAGATATCCACTTAATTGATTCACTTAACAATGATTAGATATCCACTTAATTGATTCACTAATGCACAGTAATTTGGCATTTGAAAAATATTGGGAAATATAAGGAGTTTGTGTTCCAGATTAGAATCAGAATGAAAAACGATATAAACTAGTCCAACTCAATTACTAATTTTACTCCCATCTGCAGAACACACAATTCCGAAATTATCTTCAACGGAATTGTCTTAAGTTATAGCTTGAATTGTCGTTAAGAAATTCAGATAAAATGAGTTAACCTTTAAATGCATGATTTTTTACTTCCTTGTACGAAGTAAAAAGGAAGTATTGTAATCGCGAAAATTTTCGGGTATGATATTTCAACGAAAATATCCATTTTGACCTCTATCGAATGCAATTTAATGATGTTTTTGCGTGACATCTATAGGTAAGGACAGAACAAAGGACCCTTTTCTCCCAAACGAATTATAAAACTGATTTAAAATGGATGCAGAAGAGATATTTTTTCGTGACGTCTGTACGTACGTACGTATGTATTTATCTATCATAACTAAAAAACGAGTAGCCTCAGAACGTTGGAATTTTGTATATAGGATAGCTATAACATATGGATGGGCACCTCCCTTTTTGGTTGCAATCGGCCGCACCAAAAAATATATAAATCCATGTACATATCCACTCTGTTATACGGCTCAATGAGCTTAGTTTTTTCCCCCTCCATTCTTATATATTGGTAACTTTCGCATTTTTTGTTTTAAAAATGGTTGAATTGTGTTGTTCTAATCTTCCGGTTAAGATTTTTACGCCTTTAGTTAATCTGCATGCAATATTTGTAGAATTATCAACAATTTAAAAGTTGTTTATGTGCGGCTAAGCCTAATTCTTATTTACCATAGCAACCATAACTGTTTACATTTGTTTACTTAGCAGAATAGTGGATTTGTTGCCAATCTAGAGAAACTAAGCTTCGCAACAACAAAGTAACGTCTTCTTTTATTATTGCGAATTAAATTATGCTTAATCTATTCTGGAATTATCATTTAAGTTATTAAATTAGCCCATATATTGACTTAGCTCAACGCCCACAACAAATTAAGTCTTCTACGCCTTCAGTGTCTTTTTGTCGAATGAGACCAAAAGTAAACTTTCAGTTTTGTGCACCGATTAATCTGCCTTCTTGCCCGCTGGCCGAATTGCTTGTTTTTCCGTAGAAACTGTAACTTTAATTGTAAATTTTTTTAATTGTTTTAACTGCATTTGGTGTTTTACGTTTTTCTATATCTTTCACTTCTTAATATAGATATTTTGAGTTTTTATGTATTCTTGCCTTTTTGCGAAACCAGAACTGAGTTAACTGAATTAATTGAATGAGAAATGTATCTGTAATGTAATTCGAGGGAATAAGTTTAAATGAAAGGCATGAAAAATGCGTATAATATAATATTCCGTACAAGGAAGTCACGTGGTGTACGCATCCAGATTTTTATTTTTAAAGTTAAAAATACATTAGTATTGATATCAAATAAAATAGGAAAAGTACTAAAAAAATCAAAACTAAGTTTTTATTCCAATTTTTGAAAAAATGTTATTAACTTTTACAAAAAATATATGATAGGCAAATGTGTAATACCAATTTTATGTAATATCACATATCTTTTAAACTTGTTCAAACTATTTTAAAACTTTTAATACATCAGACTAACGGCAAACACAAAATCAAAAATTCGTAAACACAAATGATGTCCACACCCTACATATCAACTCACAATAATAACCGTTACACGATTAGTGCTATCACCACATTGAAACTTTCAAAACTATACGCCTAAACCAGTTGGTTACAGTATGCAGTAAGCTAAAATTTGCGTTTTGATGCGATTTACATGTCTAAATATGAGTATGTTGCCAAATGGCATCTACATGCATTTAAGGGTTAAAGGAGTAATTTAACTCTATATTCAGTTAGTCTTAATTTATAGCAACCTATAAAAAATCATCGGAGCGGAAAAAAAATGTGATCGTTCATACTTTCAGATAATTTTAACAGAGAGCGTAAACCATATTTTCGTTATTATCGATTATAATAAATGCACCAAATTTAAAAACGCGCCAAAATGTAAATTCACGTATATCTTAGGAATTTTGAATTAAAAACTCTAATTTTTTGCAGGTTTGTTTAAAAAAACATCTACTTTAAGATTATGGCAAAAATTTTATAGGTTATAATTCAAAATGTTTTTCGAAAAATTTATAAAAATTATTTTAAAATAAATCATAAAAATTCTGATGTGTACAGCACATGACTTCATTGTACGGAATATTAAATTATACGCATTTTTCATTTCATTATAACTTATTGGATTGAATTAAATCTACTTCGTCGGTAGCGTATAAACCACAATAGAATAGATGCACTCTTTAAAATTCACTATTTTTGTTTACCATAGCGACACTCTGGCGCTAGGCTCACTTAACAGCGTCACATCCAATTCGTTTTACAAATCAGAATGCACAAAAATTATATCATCTGAAGAATTAGCTAATCGTTGCCACATGTTCTATTCAAATACTATAAATCTAAAACGATGTATAAAAGAAATTAAACAAAAAGAAAGAAAGAAAAGGAAAAGAAACGATTTTTCCCAGACGATTCAGTATTTCTCCTTCAACTAATTCAGATCTCACTTCTCGACAAGGCAAAAATACATAAAAACTTAGATATCTGTATTAAAAATTACGACTTAAATCTTAAACTCTTATTTCCTCGAATAAATTCCAGAATGGATGAAGCATGATTTAATTCGCAATAACAAAAGAAGGCGTTGTCTTTGTTGTTGCGAAGGTTAGTTTCTCTAGATTGGCAACAAATACAGTATTCTATTAAGGTTGAAATGTAAACAAATATGGTTGCCATGGTAAAAATAATTAGGCTTAGCCGCACTTAAAAAAACTTTTAAATTATTAATAATTCTACAAATATTGCATGCAGATTTACTAAAGGCATAACCGGAAGATAAGAACAACATAATTCAATCATTTTTAAGACAAAATATGCGCAATTTACCACCATATAAGAACAAAAAACTGAGCTCGGCTGAGATGAGTAACACAGTGGGTATATATACATATACTTTTGATGCGGCTGATTGCAACAGAAAAGAGAGGTGCACATCTACATGCTCTAGCAGTCGAATGTACAAAATTTGAACGTTCTGAGACCATTCGTTTTTGAGTTATGTGAGATACATACATACATACGTACTTACGTACAGACACCATGAAAAAAATCTCTTCTGAACCTAGTTTAAATCAGTTTTATAATTCGTTTGAGGAAACAGAGTCCTTTATTCTGTCCTTACGTACAAATGTCATGGTTAAATTGCATTCGCTAGCGGTCAAAATGGATATTTTCGTTAAAATATGGTACCCGGAAGTTTTCGTGATTATAATACTTCCTTCACTTCGTACAAGAAAGTAAAAATGGAATTACAACTGACTTTTTGATTCACATTCCTTGTCATCAGAGGAAACTCGTTCTACCGATAAAAAAGAATAAGTGAATTTTTAGACTGATTTAGTTAATTATAAGAATATTGTTACGGATTTCATATTTATTTAGAATTGTAATTAAAATTGCTTTATATTTTCCGTGCAACGCAGACGATTTTGGAAGAGAAAGCTACGTCGAAGAAAAAAGAAAATAAAAATAAAAGAGCTCGTGCATTTAATGTTTAATAAATAAATATCTCGTAATTACTGTTGCCATCCAGAAAAATCGAGATTGTTCTACTGATAATTAAAAAACTTATAAAAGCCGAATTGGAACACCTCATCTCAGTTGCTGTTGTAGTTGTAACTGTTTAAAGCGAACTGCTGTTTGTTTACTTTATGCTGTAGCGATTTCGCTGTGAGATAGAATTATTTTATCTGTTTTGAATTGAGTTTTGCTAAACGTTCGAGATATTGTGATATTGTGCGAATATCTCTGAAGAAATATTTCAGCATTTTGATTTATTTCTTGTGGAAAGAATAAATTTTTGTTAACTTTTTAACGACTTGTGCATTCAATCCATAACGAACCCGTACGCACGCAGCAATATTTTAATTTCAACTCCATAATGCTTGAAATCTATCCCGATTTTCCCTTTACTTTTTCTACGTTTCTTGCTGATTTAAACAATGTAATGATGTAGGTGATATGCAAGCTTAGACAAAACTGATTGTGATGCTGTTATCGTTGATAGTAACCAATAAATTGTTCTAGAGGCAAAGCCTTGTTGATCAACTAGTGTTTCTTAGACAGACTTAGTTTCTCTAAGTGGAGCATAAAACTCTCGTAAAGGAAATATATGCAGTTTTCCAAACAAGAAGAAAAACGATAAACTCCCATACAATCCTTTCCAAGATGCTTAGGTCCAGAATTCTGGGTCATAAAAATACCTGAATTCTTAGGAACGATAAAATTCCTGAAGTTATGCATTAAAACGTTATTAATAGGATACCGCATAAATGAATAAATTAAAATGAATCTGATTCCATGATCTTAATTCCTTTGTAGTAAAAAGAACCCCAAAAGAAATCCTTTTAGGTTGATAAGCGCGGGGTATGATGTCAAATACTATATCTGTGTTCTGTAGGATGTAGAGGAACGATTAAGACCTTGCTTAAAATTCTTTGAATCAAATTTTTTATCTAAAATTTATATAACTTTTATAATGAATTAATCGTGCCTTTTATTTATACATTCTCCAATCTCTTATTATATTTTATGAAAGTCTAAGATCATTTTCTTGTTCGAAATTAATAAGTTAGCTGCAGTTAGCAAGAGTAAAATTCTAAATAAAATTGATTTAATGTTAAATCTTTTATGCATATCGGTCATGTTGCTTTTAAACTGAAGTGATCAGATTTCATATTTTCAGATCTTTCTGAGACCAGTGCGATATAAGATAATTTCAAGAATTTTAAAGGGGATGAATAATTTTACTTGAAAGATAATTTTATAATTTTATTTAGTTCATACACGTAGTTTTCTTCCCTTTTTAGCCCAAACGGCGATAACCCAGAAAGGCTATTAATTTCGTTTTGGCATTTTGCGTTGAAAACTATAAAGGCTGTATCATTTTTCAGATTGTTGCTATCAAATTACTACCCTGTATTATATTTAAAGAAATTAAATAATGAAGAATCTGGATAAGTGTATTTATTTTTATCGCATTGTGATAAAACCACGGTACCTAGAACCATCAAATTCTGAATAACGTAAGTCTCCACCCGAATATGGGCACCTGGAAGCCCGAATTTGGAATTTGGAATGTGTTTTATTATCTATTTCATATTTTGTAACACTTTAACGAATTTTTGACTAACAAACTCAACGATTTCAAAGCGGGCAGTAGCAACACTGTACGGGAAAAAAATTTTATCTCCAGCGCGCGAGACTGTGTATCGGGAATTCTAAAGATACGCTCATTTTAAAATTATCTTGCGATATTGCCTTTGAGTTGAATTTTATGGTTTAAGGGCGAAGAAAACAATATTTAATAAATGTAACACAGAAAACGTAAAAAAAGGCCCCTTTGGACGTAATATAAAATCTTTAAACTTTCAGATTTTGTTTTATTTTCAGGCTTTATATATATATACATATTCTTTTTTTTTCTTTTTTTTAAAGCCCAAAATGGGTTATTTGTCTCGAAATGGGATTTTGCGTCGCTTCACTATAAACGGCACACCACTTTTCAAATTGTTACAATCAAATATTATCGTCCTGTATTATTTTTAAAGAAATTAAATAATCTGTATCTTCCTCGCATTGTGAAAAATCGATGGTAGAGCCAATGAAATTTTGAATAACCTAGTCCTCCACCTGAACATGTGCAACTGTAAGCCCGAATTTGAAATTTTTAATGTTTTATTACTTTTTTTTTCATATTTTATAAAATTTTAATGAATTTTTGATTAGAAAACTCGAAGATTTGAAAGCCAGCAGTGGCAACACTGTTTGAAACAAAACATTTTAATTTCATCAAGCACTCAGGGTTGCCATTCGGAAAAATGTAAGGTGTTAATTTTTCAGTTTTAATTAACAAACTCAGCTGTATGAAAACAAGGTGTTGCCACGGACGGAAACAAAATGTTCTTACTTTCCACGCTTCAACGTGTTGTTATTCAGTAAAGCGTAAGATACTTTGAAATTTAACCTGGAATGTTATTAAGTGATAAATTAAGCGATTTAAGAATATTAAAACAGTTCTTAAGAATATTATTTTTCTAATTTTTAATGTGATTGATTTAAATAAACATATACTAAAATCATAGTATATGTTAATGCCTAATTAGAAGTATTCAATTATGTTTATGCCTAATTAGAAGTATTCAATCTTTCAAGAAATTTCACTAACTGGACTCAGTAAAATCATTATATACTTTTCCGTTTTTATGTTAACTATTTTAGGCAGCTGGCCGGGCGAGAGGCTAGTTTTTAAAGAAATAATATATCGAATATAAAAATATATATGGCAACTAACACTCTGTCGGGAATTCTAAAGATATGCCGTTTTTAAATATTTTGTGATTTTGTTGTTGAATACAATTTTAAGTGGCGTAAGTCCGAAGGCCATTTGTTTAAAAATAAAGGTAACACATAAAAATCAATAATATAAAAACAAAAAAATTGTTATCCATCTTACCAAGAAAACAGAATATTGATTTGATAAGCTTGTAAGATTTGACTTTCTTCGCTACCATAAAATAAGCTGATCTTAATATAAAACTTGGGGACTTTTTGCACAAACGTAAATAACACCAGCACAAAAGAAAGGTAAAACAAATCCTTTGTTATTCGTCAAGCTCTTTACACAAATGCGCACACTTCGTGCTTACAGAAACACCGAGAACTTGCGGTGGAACTTAAGAATAATTTAACAATAAATTTAAAGGTAAATAGTAGTGATGGACTAACAGTTTAATTTAAGGCTAACTAGACTGACTTAACAACCTATCGGGGATAGATTTATTAAATGGGCAAAAAGGCGTACCAGCAACTCAGAGTAATAACAACAAAGACAAACTAGTAACGTAAACTGGGTATCGGAATCACGCTCTGAATAATCTACTCATTTCGTCTGATTTTATAATCTCTTCACTTGAATTTAAATTGGCATCCTGGCGAGGAAATGCGAAGGGGCAGTGAGAGGTTCATGGAAGATACCAAACTTAAAATAATTTATGCAAACTAAGAAAAACCCAAAAAAACTTTAAAAAGAACGAAAAAAATATAAAAATATATACCAACACTGCCTCGGGAATTCTAAACATACCCTACTATGCAACTTTTAAAAATTTTGTGATTTTGTTGATGAATTACATGTGGGGGAAGTGCGAAGAAAATCATGCTTAATAATAAAGCCGAAACAAAAACAAAAAAAAAAAAGGTGGACTAACAGGCGTGAGTGCAAGAGCAGACTGGTAGACTAAGAGCTCAGACAGAGCATAAAAAACATTAACAAATCTTTTTGGACGACTATTAAAATTTGAAACGTTTCACTTTTTCTTTACTTTTCTTTTTCTTTTTAAATATTTCGCATATTAGCGATATCATCATTTGCTCCTAAATGATTTTCGATTTTCTGTGAAAGCTGTTGTCTTCCAGGATATGACAATCAGTGATACGGGCATGTTGTGAGTTATCTCACTTGTCTGACGGTAACATCAAAACAAGCCCACGAAATTCATCGTTGCAAAGAGTACGAAATTATGCCTGTCGTTGACCGCCCCCAGTTTTGATGGAGAACACCCCAAAGGACAGATTCAAGAGTCTCCCAACCTCTTCCTTTACCTCAAACCTCTCGAGAGGACTTTCGTTTCACCGCATATTTAAAGTGCCTCCATGCCGCACGGACACTGTACACTTACAAACATCCATGCCTTCTCCGGGATTCGAACTCAGACCCTACGTACGGCAATCAGAGTTGCTAACCTTTGTCAATGATATTCAGTTAACAGGCGAAAATATCGCGGACGAAAACATCGACTAAGAAACAACTCAAGGCAAAAACGCCTTACAAACATTTTAAACTTATGTAGTTAATTATTAAAGCTCATTATTTAATTATTCACTTCTATGAAGTGGTACTGGCAGTTTTTCATAAAAAGTCTAGTCTAAAAGAGAATAGAATGACATTCTCCGCGATGTTTCCATCCGTGGTGATTTTGGGCGGACACTATTCATTACCAGTGTTCCTTTATATTTTTAGAAATATCTCCATTTTAAGAGATGATCCAATTTAAACAACCTCTATGCCCGTTGTGTTGTGACGAGACTCTTGGTAAACATTGCAGCAAATGAAAATAACCATGCTTAAGAGCAGATATATTTAATTAGATTTGAAACTCCACATTCACAAAACATTATAACACACGGACATAACAAAAGAAACAAAATTACACTCAAACATGATATCACTGATAGCTACTACTACATTATTATTACCGCGTACCCGGAGGATCATGGGAGTGGCGCTAGCTGGCTAAAATGTAGCGCCCTCTAAATGCGTCAAAAGAGAAGGTATTAGTAAATATACCCGTTACATCCTCCCCCTACACCTCCTACGACCGTCCCGGCGAGGTGGTGTAATTCTGGATAATTTTGCATCTTTCCTAGGATCTTCATTATCGTTAGAAGTTTGTTTTGGAGGTCTACCACGTCTCCTTAAAGGCATTACAGGAGATTGGTTCTGTGTGACATTTTGAAAAGGTGTAAGAGCTGATGCATGATATACACCTATAGGTTCATTAGGTTTGTCACAACTAGGTATGACGAATGATGGTGATTTCTGGGACAGAATGATATAAGGACCATCTTTCCTTGGCATGAACTTTGAGGTTTTGCTTTGGTTTGCTTTACTTAATGGGTGAAGTTTTACCCAAACCAAATCATTAGGTTTATACTTAGGGCTTGGTTTACGTAATTTGTCTGCATATGCTTTTCGACGATCTTGACTTTTCTCGATATTTTCTTTAATTTGTGACATATTCCTTTCAAAACGTTTTAAGTAAGGAGTAAATTCTGGAACAAAATTGTCATTGTGAATAACAGCTCGCAGGTCAGAAGTAACATCGTCTACAGTTCTTAATTCTCTGGCAAAGTTGAGATAAGCTGCAGTGCACCCAGTACTTTCACATTTTGCAGTGTTCATTGCAAATCTAATAACAGGTAATTGCTCAGTCCACAATGTATGGTTGTTACCAACCATGAGTGCCAAACGAAGTTTCAAATCTCTGTTTTTACGTTCAACGGGATTTGCCTGCGGATGGTAAACTGGAATTAGACTTTGATTGATGTTTAGTACAAAACACAACTGTTGCATGATTGCACTAACAAACTGAGTACCATTGTCACTTATTAGACGTCGTGGTAATCCGTATCTTAAGAAGACTTCATTGAGTAGTGTTAAGGCACATTCTTTAGCAGTAGCTTCCTTTAATGGGAATAACTCTACCCATTTTGTTGTACAATCTTCAACAATGAAGATCCACTTCATGCCGTCACTCGTTTTTGGTAAGGGCCCAAAAAGATCAACAGCTATGCTTTCAAAACGTTGAGCAGGTACAGGTGTCTGTAACAGACCAGCAGGTTTCTGGTTCGTTGCCTTATATCTGATACATTCTACACAATTTTTTACATAATCGGTAATATATTTTCTCATACCTGTCCAATAATATCTGGATGATATTCGAGAAAAGGTTCCATCAGCTCCATAATGTGCAGCTGTGGGTGCATCATGATGTAATTTTAAAATTTGTTCTCTTTCATGGGATGGGACGACTAGTTGAGCCTCTTCCACTTCAGAGTGTGGAGAGTAGCGGTAGAGTACTCCTTGATTTAAGACGTACCCTCGTTCCGTCCAATTTGCAAAATCAACACTTTTGTTAATATCTTCAAAACAATCTATGATCTTCTTTAGTTCAAGATCTTCTAACTGTTCCGTCCTAAGGGTAGCAGCTGTTCTTGATGGGACATCAATAACAATAGTTTGTAATTCACAAGGTTCTTTGTCGTGGCACTCAGGCCGCGAAAGCATGTCGGCCACAACGTTACATTTGCCTGGAAAATAATCGATTTTCAAATTGAAACTTTGGATCTGAAGTGCCCATCTGGCTAACCTGCCAGTGGGTGACGATAAAGTCATTAACCACTTTAATGGTTGGTGGTCAGATGCTACTGTAATATCTGCACCCTCAATATATCCTCGAAATTTGTTCAAAGCCCAGACAACAGCCAAAGCTTCTCTCTCAGTTGTCGAGTAATTTCTTTCAGCAGAGCTTAAGAGTCTACTGGCATATTCTATTGGTCTTTCATCGGCGGTACTTTCTCCCTGCAGAAGAACTGCACCTAAAGCGTAACCGCTTGCATCCGTCCGGATGATAAAGGGCTTCGTAGGATCAACTTGCTTCAATACTGGTGGAGTTACCAAACATTGCTTAAGAGTTTGAAAGGCTCGTTGCTCTTGTTCACTCCATCTCCAAACAACATTCTTTTTTGTCAAATTGCTAAGGGGTCTAGCAATATCGGAAAAATTCGGAATGAATTTCCTGTACCACGAACAGGTCTGCAAAAATGATTGTAACTGTTTAACATTTCGCGGAGAAGGAATGTTTTGTATTGCTGCAACTTTGTCTTGATCTACTTCGATTCCTTTAGGTGTTATCCACAACCCTAGATATTTCACACGAGGGCATGCGAATTTACATTTCTCTCTATTAACACATAATTTAAATTTTCGGAGTCTTTCGAAAACCAAATTTAAGTCTTGAATATGTTGTTCAAAAGTTTCGGACAGTACAAAAATATCATCTAAATAAACCAGAATATTTACAGTAGGCAGTCCGTTTCGGAACTGGTCCATAAGGCGTTGAAACGTTGCTGGAGCGTTTCTGAGACCAAAAGGCATTCTTTTATATCGAAACGTACCAAAAGGACATACAAATGCAGTTTTATCTTTATCAGTGGGATTGACTTCAATTTGGTGATATCCACTCTTTAAGTCAAGGGTAGACATATAGGCAGTGGATCTTGCATCGTGTAAAAGTGTATCCATAACAGGAAGTGGATACTTGTCAGGTATTGTTATAGCATTCAGCTTACGATAATCAATACACAAACGAATAGCTCCATTTGGCTTAGGCACTAGAACTACCGGTGCTGCATATGGTGATTCACACTCTTCTATAACATCATTGGCTAAAAGTTCGTCAATTTCTTTTCGTAAGAGCTCTTTCTTTTTTGGGGATATTCTATAAGGTTGAGATGCAACCGGTGGGTGGTCACCTGTGTTAATAAAGTGTTTGACATAAGGAGTTGGTTCTCCCCCTAGTCGAAAAATATCCTCATTTTCATTAAGCAAAGCAGCTAAGCGATTTTTATTTTTTGCAACAAGGTTCTGACCTTCGTCTTCGCGTAAAAAAAGAATTTTAGTTTCAGGAATAACAGGATTGTTTTGCACTGAAACATCACTTGTAAGTGAATTTGTCGTACAAGGACTAGTATTTATTTCGACAGGATTACAACTTGTTGGTGAGGGAATATCTTTTGCAAAAGGTATTCTACAACTTGGTGTATCACCAAAATACCAGAAATTGTTTCGCACGTCCATTACAATTCCTGATTTCCTTAAAAAGTCAACTCCTAGGAGAGTACGATTACCTTTGGCACGGGGTAGAAAATGTAAATCCGTGTGGAAGGTCCGGCCATGCACTGTGATCGGCACTGTAGCTTTAAGAACGACTGACGTGGATTGCTGACCGTCTGCCAGACAGATAGCAAGATCAACTTCCGTGAACTTTTGTCCTCGCCTCGTTAAAAAATTAAACATTAGCTCTCCACCGACTGACTGATTGGCTCCTGTGTCAGCACAGACTGTTCCTGTAGCTTCATATACTTCGATATCAAGTAAAGTTACGGGAGAGGTGAAACAAGTAAACATTTGTATTGCATTGACATGCGTACTGTCCTTCTTTGGAGAACATTTTGGACATTTCGATTTTATGAATCCTGGATAGCCACAACCATAACAGTAAACAGAATTTTCCACGTTTCGTGAAGGCATATAACTTGGGTTAGGAATAGTATTTTTGTGAAAACTCGGAGGATCTTTCTTCTCAAATTTATTGAAAGGAGATTTCTTAAGGTCCTGGCCACCTGCATTTCTAGGGAATTTCGGTTTGTGCAATTCCTGTGATTTGAGGGGTTTCGCTACTTTTTGATAAGGTGGTTTTATGTTTTCATACAAGTCCAACCTTTCGGCTAATATGACAGGATCATTGAGTGTTTCCCAACTATGTAAATAATGATTTTTATATTCCGGAGGACATCTTTTCTTAATTTGATCAGCGAGGATTAGCTGTTTTAATTGGTCAAATGAAGTAACTTCTAACTCATTGAGCCAACCTTCAAAGTACGTTCGAAGCTCGAAATAGAAATCTTTCCAAGTGGAATGATCACGTTTCTGATGCCGACTAAAAAGAAGTCTGAATCGGTCGGCTGTCAGCTTAAACCTTTGTAGCAATATAGTACGAATGTGGGTGTAGTTTTTAAACATTTCTTCGGGTTCTCTTGCTATTAATTTACCTATATCACTTGGAAGTATTCCAACTAAATGTGATACCCAGTGGTCTGTAGACACATTTAAAAGTTTCATCTGTCTTTCAAACATGGTTAAAAATAAAGACATATCATCTGTATCAGGACAAAACGTAGGTAGGACAGTTTTTAAATCAAATCGCATTGGAGTAGAATCAATTTGGTTACTGTCTGACAGTTTTGTATTTTGGAGTCTAAGCTTTTCAAGCTCAAATGCTCTTTCCTCAGCTAGGCGCAGATTTTCCTTTTCTTGGTTTTCTCTTTCTAATTTCTTTACTTCTGCTTCTTCCAAATTTTTCCGATCGTCCACAATATTATTAAACGTATCTTTCACGAATTGTTCATCATCCTTAAAGACCGCAGATTTAGTAATTTTATCATGCAAATCAATTATTCTATCATTAGATGTAGCTTCGATGCGTAATTCTAATGCTAAGTTATAGAGATCAATTTTCTTACCCTTAGCGAGAAACGACATTTTTGTTTAAATATTAGTGAAATAAAATTATAATTTACCGAAGAAAATCTGAATGTGAATAAAGTTATACCCCTACCTTCTCTTTTGAAGATAATTTAGTCAATAATATAAGCCTTCAGAAAAATATATAATAATCAAGAATTAAAATCCAACAATATTTCTGAGAAAATATTTAAAAAATTACCATCACCTTAATAAATGTTTGGAGAAATATGTACATATAGCAAGAGATTTTAACCAGTTATAAGAACTTACCAGGTTCTGCATCTGAAATGTATACACACTCTACAACCAATATTATTCACAAGCTTTTGAAATAATTAGAATGCAATAATTACGATGACTTAGCAAACTGTTTTAAAAATATTATACATATAAAACACCTTCAATAATCAAAACCATACATTATTTAAATATACTTTCAACTATTCTAATAACATTCTGAGAATCAAATATAAAGTATTATATTTTTTATTATATATTTAGACTGTGTAAACCTTTATACTATTTAGACTGTGTAACAGAAATGATTCTTAATTAGAATATTTAATTCCGAATCGTCGATCCTTTCTAAAATAATTTATAAGAACGCACCATACAATAAAACTTACATAGAAAATAGTAATTACCCAATACTTATGAAAATGCGTTGGATCCAACAAAAAAAAAGTACCATACACAGAAATAATAATCACCTGTTTAAAGAATGCAAAACGATATAGAGGATATAAATATATATACTTGTAGCAATGGAAAATTTACTTATATTCTAAACACTTTTATGCATATATATTTCATTATGAAACCAAATACTTCTATAAACAAAAGAAAAAAAATATCATCAAAGTAATTTCACCAACCATAGTTTTAACCAAAAAGGAAATCAAATTAGTTATTCTGTCCTTTCAATAAACTTACTTAAATCACATGAAAGGGAACAATAATAAACACATCATTTAATCACTTACGTTCTGAACGATGAACTAGCAAAAAAAATTAGTAATCAAAAGATCACTTTCCTCATTTACGACACTAAATATGTTTATATTACCAACAATATTTTCATTTTGATTGGACCGAGTCATACGAAGAGCCGAAACTAAAATGAATCCAAAGTACTTTTGAATTGACTGGCAGGAAGCAATAAATTCTATTCCACTTAGAAATGGCGTTGTGTCACAGACTGGAGGTCTGCATGTTTGTTTCTATTATTCTTTAACTTGATAGTTCCGAACATTTGCGAACGTTGCACACAAATTCAAATTTTCTTTACTGTTGATTATAAACTTGTAACTTAGCACTTTTATAAAATACACATAGAGCGGAGAAAGGCGTCGGATAAATAACTTTCAATGATGAAGCGAAGATATAACATAAACGCACACACAACACTGTCGCTGCGAAGACACGTTGGATTTCAAGTGTCGGGATGACACGTTCCACGCAAGCAGAATATATCCAATGCAGGGTGAATGAATATCAGCTAGGGCGGCTTGCAGATTCAAATTATTGGAGAAGGAACTCACAAGAAACACATTATCCAGTGCTGGAAACAAAGCCAGGACGGCTGCTGACACGCTTTCGTTTTTGGTTCGTAGAGGAGTTGGGCGCCATTTATGCCCGTTGTGTTGTGACGAGACTCTTGGTAAACATTGCAGCAAATGAAAATAACCATGCTTAAGAGCAGATATATTTAATTAGATTTGAAACTCCACATTCACAAAACATTATAGCACACGGACATAACTAAAGAAACAAAATTACACTCAAACATGATATCACTGATAGCTACTACTACATTATTATTACCGCGTTCCCAGAGGATCATGGGAGTGGCGCTAGCTGGCTAAAATATAGCGCCCTCTAAATGCGTCAAAAGAGAAGGTATTAGTAAATATACCCGTTACACCTCTAATTTTAGAAGAATTTTAGTGCAAAATAATTTCGCTTAAAAGGGTTGAATCTAGTAGTAAAATCTAGGAATCTTGAGGGAAATAAAACATGCCATTAAATCAAAATAGGTATTTAAGGAAGGAAAATTACTATAACTGCGTTTTATCCCAAATGTTTAAAAATCGGGTAAAATATGACATTGAACAACCGGGTTCTGTTAATAACAACCTAATAACTCTCATCTTCTCTCATAAAATAATTGATCAACATCATAGCTATATCGTAGCTAAAAGAAAAATCCTCTTCTGGTAATATGAAAAATATTAATTTAAAACAATCTTAAATTATTTAATAATTAAAAATATTCATTTAATAGAACCTTGTTATTAATTTAATGCAATCGTCATTCTTCTATTTAGACTTAAATATTGGAATTAATTTTGGATATAAGGATAAAGTGCGGGGCTGAAAGTTTCTACCATTACATCAAGGCTTGAAAAATAACACTTTTTCTGGAAATATTAGTTTCTATCTTTGCGAGTCCTCTCCCTTCGAGTAATATTTACTTTTTCATGATAGGGATGAAGGATTTTTGAGTCGACAAACACTTAAATGTTTCATTTCAGAGCCTGACTAAAGCACTTCAGAGGCACTTCTGGGTACCATTTTTCATTTGAAGTGTGTAATATACTTACAATATTTTATTTAATTTCTCATCAAACGCAAAAGTTTTCTGGAATGTATAAATATAACTTTCGTATGAGATTATTAAAAATTAAAAGAAGCAAGAACATAGTTTTTAGAGACTAAATATATGCTTAAAGTTATAAGTTTCTTACTTTAAATTCATAGGTCGTCAGAATGTTTAAGTACTGCGTATCCTTGGACGGTAAGCATTTTTTTTATTAAGTGTCGACAAGTTACATGTAGTATTTTCTGAGGCGTTAATTCTGAATTTAACATGTAAAAGCTAATCTGAAAAATTTCGGAATTAAAAGAAATAAATTACAGTGCTTTGCAAATTACTGGTACCTCTTTTCTCTTCATTTTTCTCATCTCTCCAAAAAAAATCTCTGGAACTTGCTCAAATATTTGCTCAAAAATCAGTTTAAGTTTTTTGCTGTGAAATGTTTCTTAATAGGCATATTCTTAGTTTGCGTAAAAGAAAAATAAAGCAGTCACAGAGCTGAAGATTAAACACTGCAGTTCGATTTGTCGAATATACAGAGTGATTCGCTACCAGACAGACAAACTTGCAGGGTGTGTAGAGGGTACAGAGAAGACTCGGAATCACATAGGATGCAGGGTCGCAAATGCCGTAAGTTGAGAGATATGGTGGAAAGGAGCAGAGAAAAAGAACAGAAACAGCAACACATTAATGGGACAGAAAACATTTTATTGAAAGTCGTACTACAAACAGGTGTTCGAAATTACTACCAGAAGTAGTCTGGCAGGCCTGAAAGCGACGCTGCATGGAATTCATTACGTTCTGGAACATTCCTGACATGTCACATATCCTCCCGGCAGCTGCAAATATTCGAGCGACGAGGTCTTCTACTGAATGAATGGGCGTCTTATACGCCAAACTCTTCATGTGACCCCAGAGGAAGAAGTCCATGCATGATAGGTCCGCTGTAGGTCCTTGTGGTACCAACATCACGGCGCTCTTCCAAATTACGCGACTGACGTTCCCCGATACTTCGACGTAATCTTTGGGCAGCGATGGATAGGTCGTGGTGGCCCAGTTCATTGGCTTGCCAGATCCCCGGACCTATCATGCATGGACTTCTTCTTCTGGGGTCACGCGAAGAGTTTGATGTACGAGACACACATTCCTTCAGTTGAAGACCTTGTTGCTCGAATATTTGTAGCTGCCAGGAAAATACGTGACATGCCAAGAATCTTCCAGAACGTAAAGAATTCCATGTAGCGCCGCTGTCAGGTCTACCAGACGACTTCTGGTCGTAATTTCAAACATCTGTTGTAGTACAACTTTCAATAAAATTTTTTGTGCCCAAATTAATGTGTTGCTATTTCTGTTCTTTTTCTCTGCTTCAATGCACCATAGCTCGCAACTACGGCATTTGCGACCCTGCATACCTATGTGATTCCGAGTCGTCTCTGTACCTCCTACACACCCTGCAAGTTTGTCGGTGTGGTAGCAAATCACCCTGTATACTGAACACATGAGCGTGTACGAACTGCTGGGAGAGGTAGGTCGCATAGAATTAAATTGCAAGCATGTAGCATGCAGGGTCAGAAATTTAATCTTCATGAGATATATGGCGTTGTTCGACAGCGAGGCTGATTGATTATATGTTCTTTGAAATCCCCATCATTTGTAAACAGCCCTCCTGGAAGATCCTTAGACTTACCATGCTTTAATCTTGGTCTGTTACTTTAGAATACACAATCCCCTCCCCTTAAACGTGCCCTAATTTCCTTTGCTAATAGTGCGATGATGACGAGAACATTACGATTATAAATAAGGATGGATAATCAAGATTGTTAAATGCATATTTTAAAGTAACATACTACACAACACCCCCTCAACACTCCTCGTTGAAACTGAAGAGGACCTCATGGCTCGCATTCTTGTAGCTGCTTTCGGAAACCCAAAACACGCCTGGAATTTCTCAGAATATATGTGATTGCCCTCCTTTATGATGTAAAACATATAAAAACAGTTTCCATGATCGCAAATTTGAGTACCTTCTGTGACCTTAATACATTTCGCAAATATCATTAAAAGGGTAATATAATCGTTTTGTTTTCATACATGCTGTTTGTTTTTTTATTTCGCGCCCTTTGTGTACAAGAAATGAAGCCGCACCAGTGTCGAGTGTTAAAGACCCCTGGTTGTTGGAAATTGACCCGGGTTCAGTCCCAGGAGAAGAATTTGGTTGAATGTTTGATTTTCCTTAGAAAGTACTCTACGAATGCCTTCCCCAATTAGTCAGACAACAGTCATATGCTGCAGATTGTATTTCGAGCTCTGTTCCCCAGTGCGAGCTGCATGTGTTAACCACTGACATTACAAAAGCACGTAAGGGGGGATGAGATAATTTCGTCACCATTAACTGGAAATGTTAGATACATGAAATCTTTTTGAATAGAGAAACACGTTTATGTCGATTATGAAGATTTAAAATTTAGTAAGAATTACATAATCTGTAATTTAATTGCAGTTACAATGTCGAAAAAATTTAGAATTATTATATATGCTAATAAAACAGGCAAATCGACAACCTATATATATGCTATTGCATGTACTGTAACATATACTACTATGTATTATAAGGTATTTTCCTCCTCTTTCCCACATGTCTTCGTAGTGTAATTGGAAGCACACTCGACGCGTGTTCGAAAGGTCTAGGGTTTGAGTCCTGGCGAGAGTACTGCCAATTTTTCATATCTCTTGCTTTAAAAAAACCCGATGACTCTACAATATATACTATTGCATGCACAACTACTTAAAAAATAAAATAAATTAGGACTTAAAAATTAAAATCAAGCGCTAAAGCATCTCAAGATTGAAAATTTAATTTTACAAAATAATTTTTTTTATTCTCAAAAGATTATATACTATCCTGGAAAGCGAAAAAAGTATTGTAACTGAAAATACATATTAAGAAACTAAATAATAGCAAAAATAATAATAGCAAAAATACTAAGCAATTAAAATAAAGCTAAAGATTTTTTTTAAATAAGCAAAAAAAAATTTTTTTAACTTATGACAAATTGCGAAATAATTATTCACAGTTTAATGTTTTAAGCAGATACATCAGGGGATAATTGTTTAAAACACTAAACAACAACAATTAAGGAGTTCTGAACATACGTTTTGTCCTTCTTGACTACTTGAGTAACAAAAACCCAAAACCGTTAAAATAAATATATCCACAAAATTTTTTACAAAATTTATTACTCCCTATCCTCAAAGAATAAAAAATATTTTTGAGTTAATAGTTTTTCGCACTTTCCAGAACATTAAACCTTTTTATATTAAAAAAAATTATTCTGTAAAACTACTGTAATTAAAGTCTGTACAAAAAGGGGGCGGACAGTTATATATCTCCCGTTCTACTGGGCCGAATGACGAAATTCAAATTGCGTTTTTCATGTCTCGAAAGCGCGACTTAGGATATATATTAGATTTATATACAGCTTTGTTCTAACATAGGTATTTTGACACAAAACTGGGCTCTTTCTGAAATGGCATACCGATTTTTTCCGTATTTCGATTCTACGACTGAAATTATGCCAAAGTGCTAAGTTTCGTAAAAATTACATGATTATTTTTAAAAAATTAACTCTCAAAATTTAAAAAAATTAACTCTCTCAATGTTAATTGAATGTGGTATATATTTATTAATATCTCATTTTTTATTAAACATGATTTCACTATTCGAAATTTAGGCTCAGTCTAAATAAAATTCGTAGTAAATTCATATTCGTCAAATGCGGCCCACCAGCGGCCGAGCGGTAAAGACGCTGAACACTGGTAGTTCGGTCCGAGTTTCGAATCCCGCGAACGGGCTGGCTGCATGGGTGTTTTCGTGGTTTTCCCCATGTGTAACGTGTACGAGCCAGTTTCCCTTAGAAAGTCCTCCACGAAGGCATCCCTCCCCTTAGGCAGATAGCCCTCGTGTGCTTTGCCGTAATTGAATAACCCAACCCAACCCATATTCGTTAAAATTTTTAGTAAGTTGCGTAATTTTTTTGAAAAAAAAATTTAATTATGACCAATAAAATTTTTACCATCTTCTTAAAGTAGATGTATTTTTAAGCACACTTGCAAAAAAAAATAGAGCTTTTTATTCAAACTTTCCTAACATGTACGTGAACTTACTTGTTGGCGAGTTTTGAAATTTGGCATCATTGTTTTAAGAAAAAATAATACCAAATATGGTTTACAGATCTGAAAATAATAACTGTGATTAAAAAATATAATATAAAGAAAATTATTTGAAGAAAAGCGATGTATCTTCTTTCCCGCTCATGCACATTAAAAGGGAAAGGAAAGTAGGTTACCATAAATTATTAAGAATTTCGCCAAGTGAATTATTCTTCGCACAAACTGAAAAAACATGGCCAAGACAAATTTTTTAATTTCTCGTAAAGTATTTCACAAAATTTGAGAAAATTTAATATTTAGGCATAATTTGAGTCTTAGAATCGCAATATGAATAACAAAAAGTATACCATTTCATAAAAAGTCCTTTGTGTCAAAATATCTAAGTTAGAACAAAGCTATATATAAATCTAATATATAACTTTAGTCGCGCTTTTGAGACATGAAAAACGCAAGTTAAATTTTGTCAATCAGCCCAGTAGAACCGGAGATATAGAACTGTCCTATTCTTTTTCGCGCAAGGTGTACTATAGTGTACGTACTGCTAAAGATCTTTTTTATAACTATGAAGACAGTTCCAAAAAAATCGTATATATTTTTCATTGTTAACAAAAGATAAATGTGAAATGTTTAACGTAAAACTGCTTTTAGAAAATGGAAATATATGGTGTATGCCGTATGTCCATATATATATATTTAATCTTCTAAACACACATTGAAGAACAACGATTTAACTCTGCTGGGAAAGTCAACTGACGGAGTGTTTCTGAATGTTGCCTACTGATAACATTAATAACAGACTACTAGTAATACACTGAGGTATTAAGAATCGATTTAGTGGTACTAGATTGACGCTGGAAACAACAATAGAGCTCCTCCCGTCGTCCATACTGTTCATAACAACAATATTATCGTAAATGTTCGATTTATTTTGGGAAAGGCCGCCATAATAGATATCCTATGTGTTATAAAAATAGAAGCGTTTTTCTCATCCTTTATGAAAAAGTATAAACTCAATGAAATATTTCATTTTATTGCTTTAGGTATTATTTGCCTTGAGAACAATTCCAAAAGAATAACTTTTACACTTTTGTTTTAGAAATTTATTTCAAAATAACGTTTGAATGATCACAAATCAGAGAAATAATGATTTCAATAACATTTCAAAGGTTAATAAAACATTTCTTTCTGTTTACGTTCACTTAAAACAATATTTATGCAATTTACTTTTGTTTTTTGAATGTAAAAGGATCAGTTTCTGTGAAATATGCTAGCAAAATAGTGCTTAAAATCGTCGTAATTCTGCTTTTATGATAATACGTGTTTTAATGAATATTAAAATATGATTTTGATCTTAAAAGAAAATATTAGTTATTTATGAAAATAATTTTAAAAGTTTTGGCAGCTGTGAATATTCTAAGTTAAACCAAGGAGATTAGAATACATGGAGTAAGCCTGACGTCACAAAAATGAAGCCAAAGAAATGCCAACAACTTGACAGACAAGATAGACAGACAGACAAAGAAGACAGATGTCTTGTTTTGCACTCGCTAAATCTTTCTGCACCGATGGGCGAAAAATCAAGCTTAGGTGCGAAGGAAAGGTATAGAGAATGGAGGGCAATTTCGTATTTCAGAGGAGAATAAAGAGGAACTTCGCACGAGTTATATATACGAGTTCAAAAAGGCCAGGAAGAAAAGATGGGACAAAATAAAATTAAAACAAATGGCCCAAAAGTATTTGAGAGAGAGAAAAAAAAGTCCAGACTTATGGCCGCCGTACAGCGTATGGGTAAGACTGCGAAACATACTGTTAAATAAAATTACGCTGAATCTGAAAGCAAATATCAACGTCCGCAGGCTCAGAAAAGTGCCTTTAGGCATAATTTGCATAAAATACCATTGAAACTTTTTATCATGTATATATCTGTGTTATAATTACATTTACACATTTTCATGTTCCCAGATTTCATTAAATATAAAAGATTTATTTGCAGTCCTTGCGATTCTTCTATATACTAAGCATAAAATCTTCTATTTTAAGTACCAAAATTAGAAGAGACTTATAAGCTTCAATGACGAATAGCTAACATATAGACAATGCCAATTAGAATGTAAACAAAACCAAGCAGAAGTCCGCCTATGCCAGCCGTTATAAGTCACGGTATGACGTCACGATTTATAAATGGCCGATAAGTCGTGACGTCATACAGTGACATTTCATGGCTTCATTTTCATTGCATGGGACATTCGGGAAAGGCTTACTCCATTTGTTCTAACGTTCTTGATAAAGACTATACGTTATGTACTAAATAAAATGGTTTTCTATCCAAAAATAAACTTTAGAACATATTTCTCCAATGTAAGTACTGAACAGAGTGCAATGATTCCAGATACTAATTTAGTTTCGCTGCAATTTTAAGAATAAATTTTACTAATTAGCACTTTCCTTCTCCAAATAGCAAAATTTTTTTTGTTCAAGATTAAAGTTATTGATTATTTTTTTTAATTACAACAAATCTAAAACGAACGAATCTTATTCGCTTAATATTTCGGAACTGGTGATTCTCTAGTCCAATAATCATCTATTTGGTGCAATGAAAAAATACATTGTTATCACTTTTCTCTTTATTATTTCCATTTCATTCTGCTGATGTTTATCGCTCGAACCGTCAATTATCTATAATTTCTTTTTTTTAAGAGATATGTTTATTTAGGAATGTGGAAGAAATAATAGCTTTCAAACAAACCAAATTTTGTGTACATTCAGAAAACACAAAACAGGATTTACATTTGTAGCAGCAGTTTACGATTTTTTTTTCAGTAGGAACTAGGCTGATTATCCGGATCTCAGCTTTAAAAATGACATTCGTATAAAATCTATAATTTTGTGTGTATTTCTTTTTGGCTTTTAAATGCAATTCCTTCACTTCATCAAAATTTTAATCTCGAAACTCTAGTGTAATATATTGCAGTGTTTCTTTAAGAAAATTTTTATTACTTGCAATTGGATGTTGTTAGTAATGTAAACAAAGTATATATATTCTAAATTAAGGCATTTTGTTTCAAATTTTCTACTCTTTTAATTATTCCATACGCGTTTTTGTCTAAGAACTTAAAAAGGAAATCATTGTATTGAAATGTATTTTAAATTATATTAACTAGATGTATTATTAAAAACTAAAGCAGAGATTTAACTAAGTAGTAAAGTAGAGATAAACTAAAGAAGCATTTATTTTTTTAATCGCTCAACTTGTTTAGTCATTAATATATTATTTATAAGATAAATCTTCAAGATAAAAAAAACTGCTTACACACACTCACACACACACACATATATATGTCACAATTTTGATGCGTATTCGCAATCCGGGTGCTTTAAAAGCTGGCAGTCGTGATGGCAGAGTGGCATAGACGGAAAGGGATATTGATACCAAACTAAGTTCAGCCAATTATAACCTTTATTTCCAGATTTCCAGACACACCAGAATAATTCCTCGTAGACAATATACTCTTCAATCATGACAATTACGATTATTTCTTATATACAATTTACACTGGTTAACGGGGGCGACATCATTTTAGATGGACAAGCAGAGCATAGAACACACGTTAGCAATGGCGGAAGCTAGGGAAAGGAAGAATTAATGACGTAATTAACTCGCCAGCGGTATTTACGCTAGATAAATGCAATTTTAGAGACAAGCTATGATTGGTTAATTTTAGTTTTAGTTGCCTATTTCAACTAGCATTATATAAAGTAGAAAGATCTCGAATTTGGGAGAACAGATGAATTTAGGGGTAGAGTACCAAATCTAGAATCGTTAATTTTGAGGTCGCCAGTTATTTTTAAAGCAACTACCCTATTTTCTTATATCTTCTATATATATACGTTTATAATTAATTATTAATGTGCATTCATTGATGCAAAAAATGACAGCATTGGATTTACAATGAATTGGATGGTTAAAATTATACATTCGATTTTGAGCACCATACTTTTAGGGATTAGATATACAATAATAATTAATACATGAAAAGAGCCAAAAACTTATCAGATTCTCCTTACGCGCTACTAATGTTCTACGTGTGCCCCTTAGTAATATGATACCCACCCAAGCGCAACAGAATTAGATTCCTATCGTTCATATCGTTCCCCTGGCAACGGTGGTCATAGAAGTGTTGATGCCTTCCCTGAGCTCTTCGGTAGTGTGTTACTTTAAAATACGCACTTCAAGGACGTTTGTCTTTCTCATTTATGATTGTAACGCTTGTCGTCATTGCAGCATAACACGTCATTTAAGATTTTAGTTCAAGTTATCCTTCATGTGTTCGCTTTTTACAAAGCGAACCAATGTAAACGGAAATGAATAGGGAAAAACCAATTAGGAACTGCACCATCTGCCGAAGTTGTCGTTACCATCGTTACAAGGACAGCCGAGTGGGACGAAATGACTCTCAAGTGGCTGTTCTAAAGAAGCAAACTATAGTATTAATGGCAATGAACGTATGTACGAAAACTAAAAGTGCTTTACGTACCTCAAACAAGTCATCAGCAGAGCTAGGGGAATGTGCAATGCAGTGTTTAGAATGCGAGTTGTTTAGAATTATGGCAAATAACAGAAACGATACGTGCCCAAGGGAAAGGACGCAAGTTGTTTAGAATTATGGCAAATCGCACAAACGATACGTGCCTAAGGGAAAGGATGCTTTTGTGGAGAACTTTCTAAAGGAGACTGATTGGCTCTTATTCCCGTTATGCATGGGGAAAACTACAGAGCCTTTCATATATAATCAACTTGTTCGCCTTGATTTGAAACCGGGTCGAACCACCGGTGTTCATTGGTTTTACCACTTGGACTCTAGTCCACTTGAGGTTACTACGCTACAGAAAGTAAAGTGCAGAATTCGATCTCAACTTTTTCATGTGTCGTGTGAATAACTAACTGGGTGCGCATAGAACATTTGCAGTATGCCAGAATTTGGCTTTCTTTATATATCAATTATTGTATTAAGTATTTCAAACAAGTCAGGATGTAAATGCTTTAAAAAATGCAGTGTTTTGATGCTTTAAAAAATGCAGTGTTTTGATGCTTTAAAAAATGCAGTGTTTTGAAAAACGCTTTAAAAAATGCTTTAAAAATGCTTTAAAAGATGCTTTAAAAACTGCAATGTTGAAATGCTTTAAAAAAGGCAGTTTTCTGAAATTCAGTGAATCCTTTATGGTAGCCTTGTGTATTACCCACGGGGTTCATGCCATTGTCCAAGACTAGTGCCTAAATAAACCAACTAAAAGGATTGCAAATGCATGAGTTTATTGCTTAAAAATGCATATTTTGCTGAATAACCAGTTTTACAAGTAAGGAATATATTCTTAGAAAATATTCTTCGAAGATACTGACGTGATTGATTTTATATTCCCTAAAACTGTGCAATTTTTAGTTTATTTATAATACGCAGTTCATAAAGATTTTACGATACAGAATCTTAATTTTCATCATCCACAGCGCTCCTATGAGATGCCCACTCTTGAAGGGGTATGCTATCGAAACCTGCAGGCATCACCCCATGGAACCATTTGGTAGACCCCACCCGATGACTGCAAGGGAATGGGAATCTTTTCGAGAAGCTGCCTGTTTCTGGAAAGAGAAATATGACAGGTAAGGTTTTTTAATGTCCAGTTCAAATGAAGCTTAAATACTCCTTTTCCCAAAACAAATTAAAGTAGTAACCGGGGGTCCTCGTGCGGTCAAAGGATGCCGCCATGACGTAACAGAACAATGGATGACGTAAGAGAACAATAGATGACGCAAAGGGGGTCGTGCCTTTGATGTGCCGCCTCCGCCATCTTGGGTCACGTGACAGCCGGAAGTGACGTTAACAGATTGAAGGTAATTATACAAAATTGATTACAAGGTAAGTCTCCATAAAAAGTGGTTCCAGCGGAGAAAACATGCCAGCTGTCTCTTGAAATTTTAAGAGGGGATCTGACCCTCGCTGTTACAAATATTTTTAGTAGAATTGTAAATTCTACGTAAGTGCGAAGGCCAAATGCCCACTTAAAGAAAAGCTCACTTAAAATTTCAAGAGACAGTTGGCATGTTCCTCCGCTGAAATCACTCTTTATGGAAACTTACCTTGTAATCAATTTTGTATAATTACCTTCAGATTTTGGAGAGTACTTGATGTTCACTAGATCCCTTTTTTTAGTAAATTTACGTTTACTATGCCATGTCATTGCAAAAATAAACTTCTAATGGGAAGAATATTTTCACAGTCTACTTAATTTCTTAGATCTGAAGAATTTCTTTTACTTCCAAATTTTTACCTTATGCCTACATATGCTGCATTTATTCCTTTCGCCTTCTTATTACTGATAGGAAAAATTACGATTACTTGAAAGATTTGGAATACTAAAGTTCATATGTATGTTGAATAATGAATACAAATCCGCCATTCTGTCATAATTGATTAATACTCTGAATAAGAAAACTAAGAAAATATCAGAAAAAAAAGGAAACTTATGAAAAATATCCTAATAATAAAGCAAAAAAATTAAACTGTGGGAAAATCTTATATTTAAAGCAGCAAGGAATAAAGTAATGGCTTAAAGTGAGCTTTGCGCATGCGCTGTCCTTCAGCCTAGTGACATTAAGGCAGGTCCCTCTGTACAAGGTCAAATGGACAAAGAGGGTGGACAAGGTGAAAGAACAGGTTTGATGAGAGGAGGCGGTAGACGCGTGGTAAAGCGCCAGACTCCCATGTCAGAGATAGCAAGTTCGAATTCTGCCCGGAGAGTTATTTTTAAAATTCAAGGAAAATGATATTAAATTCATTAAAAATGGATTAAAATATAATGGGATCAATTAAAACTAATTAAAAATAATGACGGATTAAATATAATTAATCAAGTGTTAAATAATTAAAAATAATATAATAAAACGGATATCATGCCAATCACGTGGTTCAAGAGCTCGTTGCCATAAACATAAACAAATAGTGTCGTTGCCACAAAAAGTAAAAAACTTTGAAAAAATCGTTGCCGTCGAATAACAACAAAACTTTGAAAAAATCCGTCTACGTCACTTCCGGGGGGAATCCAATCTGTTAACGTCACTTCCGGCTGTCACGTGATCCAAGATGGCGGAGGCGGCACATCAAAGGCACGACCCCCCGTTGCGTCATCTATTGTTCTCTTACGTCATCCATTGTTCTGTTAGGTCGTGGCGGCATCCTTTGACCGCACGAGGACCCCCGGTTACTACTAATTAACATTCTATTAAAAATGATTCCTGTTTCTAAGAAATAAAAGTTACTACATGCATTTATCGAAAGCAGACTGCCGCAGATAGGATATCCAACAATGCGTTTTTATATTTATTAGTGATTCCAATCTTTCAGGTTCAGAAAAGATTATTTGCCATTAAAATTTAACTGTTATTTTAGGGTTTAAAAAGTCTAATGTTTACACCACATGACTTCCTTGTACGGAATATTAAATTATACGCATTTTTTCCTGCCTTTCATTTAAACTTATTTTCTCGAATTTCATTATAGATATATTTCTCATTCAATTAGTTCTGTTCTCAACTCGCAGCAAGGCAAAAATACATAAAACCTCAAAATTTCTTCCTTAAAAACTGAAAAATGTAGAAAAAATAAATAAATAAATAAAACACCAAATACAATTAAAATAGTTTAAAAAAAGTTTTTTTTTGCAATTAAAATTAGAAATTCTACGCAAAAACAAGTAATTCGGCCAGCAGGCAACAAGGCAGATTTTTCGGTGCACAAAAATAAAAGTTTAATTTCGGTCCCACTCGGCAAAAAGACACTGAAGGGGCAGAAACTGAATTCACTATTCTGCTAAATTTCAAATCTAAACAAATATCTCTGAAGGCGTAGAAATGAACTCACTATTCTACCAAGTTTCAAATGTAAACAAGTATGGCTGCTATGGTTAAACAAAAGTTAGAATTAACTGCACTTAAACAATATTTAAGTTATTGATAATTCTACAACTATTACATGTACATTAACTAAAGGCATAAAAAGCTTAGCAGGAAGATACAAACAGCATAATTCAATCATTTGTAAAGCAAAAAATGTGCAATTTACTAACATATAAGAATAAGAAAATGAGCTTACGAAGCCAAGTAACAGCGTGGGCATACATTTATTTATTTATTTATACCTTTGGTGCAGCCGATTGCAACCAAACAGGAAGGTGCACGACTACATATTATAGCAGTCCTATATACAAAATTTCAACGTTCTAAGGCTACTCTTTTTTGAGTTATGAGAGATACATACATACACGTACCTACAGACGCCACGAAAATAATCTCTTCTGAATCCATTTCAAATCAGTTTTATATTTCGTTTGGGGAAAAAGAGTCCTTTATTCTGTCCATACGTACAAATGTCATGCAAAAACATCGTTAAATTGCATTCGATTGCAGGCAAAATGGGTATTTTCTTCAAAATATGGTACTCGAAATTTTTCGTGATTACAATACTTCCTTTACTTCCTAAAAGGAAGTAAAAATCTTAATAAAAATTATAAAACTTGATTAGAATTAGAACTTAAGAACGCTAAATCTTGCCTTGTATGGTACACAGGAGTTCTAGATTTAATAATTTAGTGTAGTAGTAAAAAGGAAAGCATGGTAACTTCCTATAAGTTGGCACAAAACAACACTGCTGGGATATTATTCGGAGAACAACAGCCTTGACGCCAAAAAGGGAGAAACAGCTTATTGTGGTATGGCAGGCATTGGTTGTCATTCGATGACGTACTTCCTCTAGGGAGACAGCCGTAATACTTTTCTCTTGCTAAGGGATTATCTGTAGTAGTACTTATTATCTGTACTATTTATTATTAGTCCAAAGGGATTTAGTCCCGAAAGACTATTACTTTCGTTTGGGCGTTTTGCGTTGTTTCACAAAAAACGGCGTATCACTTTTCAATTTAGTCCTTATGTTTCTTTGCTCGTGGTTTTTTTTTTTTTTTTTTGAAGTAGCTTTCTCTTCAAAAATCGTCTGCTTTGCAGGGAAAAATAAAAAGGAATTTTAATTACAGTTCTAAATAAATAGCCAAATAAATGTGAAATTCGTAACAATATTCTCTAAAACTTTAACGAATTTTTCATTAGCAAACTCAAAGATTTCAAAGCCAGCAATGCCAACGTTGTACAGAAAAACATTTTTATCTCCAGCGCGTGAGAGTGTGTACAGAAATTTCTAAAGATATGCTCAATTTAAAATTAGTTTGCGATATTACTCTTGAAATCAATTTTATGGTTTAAGTGCGAAGAACATGGTATTTAATAAATAAAGGTAACACACAAAATGTTAAATAAACTCCCCTTTGGACGTAATTAAAATCTGAAACCTTTCAGATGTAGTATAGTAATTAAAGGGAGAAACAGCTTATTGTCATTCGATGACGTACTTTTTCTAGATAGACAGCCGCAATACTTTTCCCTTGCTAAGGGATTATCTGTAGTATTACTTATTAGTATTTATTATTGTAGTATAGTAATTAGTATTTATTACTGTAGTATTTATTATTGTAGTATTTATTCTGTAGTATTTACTTCCGTTGGCATAATGAAATGTCGCCCATACCCTTGAAGAAGCCAAGTTGGAGCAACCAAGGCTGTTCTCCGAACAATATCCCTCTGCTGTTAGCGAAAAGATGTTTGTATGCTAAATTAAACAACTACGCCAATGGAACGGATCTTCGATGATGGCATAATTTCAATGAAATCTTGATCTTCTACTTCAAATCTAACTTTTCCCGAGAACTCTTATTGCCTAAAAAATAAAAAAAATCATTTTACATAAAAAAAAAATCGTACTCTTTTCGATTTAAAAAAATTATGAAGGAAATTCTAAATAGGAGTGTATTTCCCTTAAAAGTCCTTCGTGAAAGCATTGTTTTCTTTTAGCAGATAACCCTCGTTTACTTTTTCCATATCAAAAACGAGCAAGCAGAAAAAATAAGAAGGAAGTTATTGCAGAAATGCTTTCTCATGTTCCTAAACCATGAATCAATATGTGAACGCATGTCTTTAAAAAATTGTAGACATTTCTAACATGTTTGCAGTGTAAAAGATTTTCTGTAATATACAAATTTAGGTATCAGGCACTTTTATTGTCATCCATTCCTAAATCAAGCTTAGAAATCGGAAACTTTTCTTTCTTGCATTTCATAAGCTCACTTTCTTACATTATTCGCTCTGTTCTAAAAGACGGAAATAATACTGTTATTAGATTAAACAAAAGCTAGCTTTATTTTATTCCTTCTTTTTCTTAGCACTTGCAGTTTGCTCCTCCAGAGTTGCTCTTGATCAAGAACTAAACTACTTAAAAGCGAATGCTATTGACATATGCTAGCCTTTCGCCTAACATTCACCAATCGGTTGAAAAATTCTCATGTCAACACATAAAAAAGCTCTCTCGCGTTTTAGGAAATTATAAGAATTATGTTGTCATTCCATTCTTGCCATTGATTAGCTGTAAAATTTCCCATATTTTACAGAAATTAATTTTTCGAAGCATTGTCTCTTCTATCAATAAAATTCGCAGTTCCATACCTAAAAACTCTATTTCGGATACGAACTTGCGGGATATATACAGGATTCTTTGCCAGTGTGGTTAAGTTACATTAGTCAGACTAAGAGAGCCTTAAAATTTCGTGCAAAAGAACATGAGGCATATTTTAGGAAAAAGAAACACACAAATCCCCTATTGCTCAACACTGTCGGTCAGAAAATCACATTTTCCACTTTTCTGCAGCCAAAAATCTTCCATTGGCGAATTACATTTCCTAGAGGTATTCAAAAACATAAAAATATTTCAATTGTAGTTAACAATATCAATTCCGATCAGTCTTTACCATCAGCTTTTAAGGAAATTATTTCCTAGTTTTTCATTTTTTATCTTAAGATGACCCCATTAGCTTGACTTTTTTTCCTCTCATTACTATAGCTTGAGCCAAGCTTCTCTTTTGTCTTCGCACTTCTGCAGCTGAGGAAGAAGTTTCTGTATTTAAACTTTCGAAACTAATCCTGCAAATTTAAGCTGAACATTAAGCTGACTCTTGTTGCTTGAACACCTCCAATAAGATTACCGTCTGTTAGATATTAAAAAGAAATTGCAAATCAGCGAAGACTTTACCAGGATTCAAACTCTGGATCTTCCAGTGCTGGATCGGCACTTACACCACCAAAGCACGCCGTGAGGAAGACGAAATTTCGTATAAAGCTCTTCTTATTTTTAAGATTCTAGATTAGAATGATGGAAAAAAATGACTCTCAAGTCGACCACGACCAACACTTAATCGTGCTAGACCAGAAGCATCATTGTACTACTAGATCTAGAACTTTTATACCTTTTAAGTTCAGAACGTTCAACATCGAATCTAATAATTTTTCTTCCACATAATAAAAGTAAAGCATGCGAATTAGATATGCGAATTTCTACTTTATTTCAAGTACAGAAGAACATCATATCCCAAGTGCAGAACAAGCTAAGTCTGTTTTAAGTGTGCTACAAAATTTCTCATGTATATACACCCAACTCTCTTTTTACACGGTCTTTTTTACATGATTTTGAAATAATACTGTTCACCAATAAGAACAAATACACATTTTACACGATTTTTTTTGTTCTAGCACGAATCCCCCCCCTCAATTTTTTTTTTTTTTAATTCTAATTTTGACAGTGTGATTAGAAGTCGATCGGTTTATGCCCAAACATGTGTTAGTGACTTGGTCTTAAGAACAAAAGCTTCGCCAAAGCAAAAAGTGGTATAGTTCGACCGTTTCAAACGCAACCCTGGCTGGCATTCTGCCAAAACACATAGTCTCGTCCAGAAGGGGTGTTATTATTTGCTGCGACGTGAAAGGTCACGTGAAAGTCTTCTCTTCTCCGGAAAGAGATATGCTGGAAGGAAAAAAAGTTCCCATCCTTCCACCCTATTTTGAGAATAATTCGGTCCGAATGGCGCATGCAGGTTTGCGCTCATGGTGGCGGATAAGGCGGTCGAACTATAGTTTCGTAGTAAAAAAAATCAGCTGTGTGTGCTGAAATTGTAACTCTATCAAATGCACCTGGTGGCGAAAGTTTTAACAACATGCAAGCGGCTGGCATCGCAGAATCGATGCGAGAAATCCCTTTGGATGAGGACGATGTGATCGAATTTATAAAAAGTTATGATAATACAAAAGTCGAAGGTGAAGTTCACCTATTAACGGCTGATTGAATTCGGGAGTGCTTGAAATTTGCTGCAAGTGTGGAAGAATATTTTCTTACTCATGATCCTGACATGGAGCGTGCATTAAAATTTCAACACAATCTTAAGTTTTGTGTAGCTGGATGTCAAGAATTACATAAGCAACTTGAGAAACCAAACAAACAGTCGTTAAAGCAGACTTTGTAACCACAAAAAACCAACACAGGCCGTTAATAACGAACGAAATTCTTCGTTTGAATTAAACCCGACAGTTATGCTAGACATATCTGACATATCTACACAATAGCACTTTTGGTCCAGTTCGTAATAAGCGTGCACGCTTGTTATCAAGTAGCGACAGATAGTTCGAAAATTGATTTTTATTCCTGATTTCAATTGAATTGTTTATATGTACTTATGAATTGGATTATCACTGTACACTCATTTTAATTTTTTTTGTAATAAAAATGAATTGTTTTGTTTTATAAATATTTAGTATGGATTTTAATATTTCTTTTTGCACGATTTTTGGAGAAAATATTTAAAATTTTTTTCATCTTACATGATTTTTTAAGTTGTAGAATATACCTCCAAATTTACCATATGTCGCATGTATTTCTTACATGATTATTTTTTGCATGGTTTTCTAAGAACGTAGCTATCGTGTAAAAAAAAGTGTTGGGTGTACATATATATATATATATATAAAGCTTAGCATATCCTTTTTTTAGTAATGAATCTTTCAGAAATATTAAATCTAAATTTAGATAACCAAGGCAATGAAGATAACATTCATTTTTGAATTTCATCTGTAAATAATAAAACGAAAAAAAAAAACCTCTAATAAATTTTGTGAAATCTAAATAGGTTGAAAATACGCCCAGTCGATGGGGGTCAGGTTTGGATCATTATCGGCTGGACCTGCCTTTGCAAAACACATATATGGTGGAGAAAGTGGAAGCCCTTCTAAAATGAATTTACATAAGAGTTAAGTTCCAGAAAAACAAGCATTTTAAGAAGTGTTTGCTCCTGTCTTAGATTCTTTGATCAATTTCCTAAAGGAATAAATTTCAAAGATCGGATATTAGGAGTTTATCAGTTAGTTGGTTTTAAATAAAAGCTGGTAAGAGCTCTTTGCCAAGAAATGGAATCTTCCTTGAAAGATTTTTTAAGGAGAATGGTTTGTATAAACAATATACATGAAGAAAGCTGTGGAAGCATCCATGCGGCCAGCCCGTTCAGATTCGAAATTCTTGCGTTCGAAATGGCAGATTATTATTCCGATTCGAAATACTAGTATCCAGGTGTACTACTTACTCACTGTTGAGTTCAAAAGTTTATCCATGTTGAATATTTAAATGTACAAATAAGAATATTGCTGAAGTGTAATGCTACTTAGTTTAAATTTTCCGAATGTTACTTTAAAAGAGAGTTATAGAGAGCTTGATAGAGAATAGAATTAGTGAACACTAAAAGAATTGAAATAAGGCCAAAGATTCATTGTCTTTTGGAACCAAACTTTTTCAATGAAAATGGTACAAGAAAACGATGTGTCCTTAATTAGTTAATTAACATTAGTTAAAACTGTATTTTATCGCCCTTACTAATCAGCCGTAGGTAAAAGGTAATTCATTTCAATAGCATTTGCAATAATCAGTATAGCATTAATTTAGTTCAGTTTCGTTTCTTTTAGTAGTTAGTTTTAGTTTGCAAATCTAGTAGCATTTGCAATAAATAAGGACAAAGACCGAAATCAGATATAAACACCTTAACACCTTTACCATATTAGCTTCTTTTAGAAATAGAAAAATTTAAATCATTTTTCAGCTGCACATTTAAAATTTCGGAAGAATTAGTTCATTAGCAAAATCTATAAAAAAAGCAATCATTATATACTCCCGTATATTTTTATGTAAAAACTAGATGTTACCCGATATGCGTTGTAACGCTACTTAAAGGAAAGAAAGCTTTGTGTTTTAATTCTATTATGAAATTTTTTCTTTATGGGTATTCTACATGTTTCGAATGACTTGTGGTTCGGGTGGCGAATTTAATTCGGGCAATTTCACTTTCCACCTGCATTCCTGGTACTTCATTCCTAAATTCGAGGGCTCTGAAATGCATGCATAATTTATCCACCTTTCCAACGACCACACTTGGATGAATACTTATCACAATTAGCATCGTAATGGAATGAATCAAAATTTATATGTGTTCGTCTGTATCGAGCAATGCGTACTCGAACATTTTGCACTCTTGCTTCGCGTTGCTCGTCTATTTCAGACGAATAGGCTTGAGCGGTGCGTACATGAAACGTTTCTCAGTCTTGCTTTCCGTTGCTCGTTTGTTTCTGAAGCTCGTGATGCCGTTTATTCGCGCTTGATCGAGCAATCTATTTTCTTTTTGGTGGCATAATTGCTTTTACTCCGAAAGTAATGCTTAGTGATGACTCTTAAGAATTCGCTTTCAAAAAGCAAAGAAAATGCGTGTGGTGCAATAACACGCATATTAATGCATGTGTGTTAATGCGTGAAAAGTTAAATATTTTACGCTTTGCTGAACGATAACACACTTTAAAATATTTTAATTTGGGCAGTATGCATTTCTCTAAATAGCCGAGTTTGTTTATGAATTTCGAGAAAAATTAATATAATAGCGTTTTCACAGTTTGCAATACAGTTTTTTATATCGCCGAGTTTTCTGATTAAATTGGAAACGTACATATCTTACGCTTTGCTGAGAGGGAAAGCAAAGCTTTTAAATCGCTGAGCTTTTAATCAAAAGTTTCTTTAAATCAGGGTAAAATTATATGCATATAAAAAGTGCGAACCCATGGGCTGGTTTTAGAGAAATCTTATGTGGAAAGTGACCTTCCTCTTGTTCGGAAGGTCAAAAGTTCATAAAGATCGGAATTAAACTGTAGATTTGTATAAAAAATCTGATATACACACCATATGACTTCCTTGTACGGAATATTAAATTGTACGCAATTTTCCTGCATTTCATTTAAACATATTGAATTAACAGTTAACGAGTTTTAAATTAAATCTACTTCGTCGATAGCGCATAAACCACAATAGGATAAATACACTCCTTACAGTTCACTATATTTATTTACCATAGCCACATTGCGGCGCTAGGTTCACTTAACAGCATTACATCTCATTCATTTTATAACTCAAAGTGAGCAAAAATTATAGCATCTGAAGAATTACTACAAGTTCTATTCAAATACTATCATAAATCTAAACGATGTATAAAAGAAATTAAACAAATAAGAAAGAAACAGTTTTCCGCAAACGATTCAGCGCCACTTACCTAATGCGCATGCGCTACTAATTAATTCAGTTCTCACTTCGCGGTAAGGCAAAATGCATAAAAATTCAAAATATTTTCATTAAAATTGAAGGATGTAGAAAAATATAAAACACCAAGTACAGTTAAAACAATTAAAAAAAATGTTTACAATTAAAATTACAATTTGTACGCAAAAACCAGCTAATAACTTAAATGATAATTCCAGAATGAATCACGCATAATTTAACTAGCAATAATAAAAGAAGACTTTACTTTGTTGTTGCGAAGCTTAGTTTCTCTAGATTGGCAACAAATCGACTATTCTGCTAAGCTTCAAATGTAAACAAATATGGCCGATATCATAATCAAAAATTAGGCTCAGCCGCACTTAAAAATACTTTTAAATTGTTGATAATTCCACAATTATTGCATGCAGGATAACTAAGGGCATAAAAATCTTAACCGAAAGATCAGAACAAAATAATTCCATCATTTTTAAAGCAAAAAATGCAGAATTTACAAACTTATAAGAATAAGAATAGAGAATAAAGAAATTGAGCCGAGTAACTAGTGGATATACACTGGTGTGCAAAAATTAAGGACGAGACGGTTTTTTCAATATATCTTTGTACAAAAGCTTTCCAAATCAACACATTTAATACCGTAAGATCCCCAATACGTAAGGACATGAGCAATGTAAGCAACACTTACTAAAAGAGAAATCAGAGGGATAAAAAGAAGCTTTATTGAAAAAGTAGCATGGAGCGCAATGCGACTGAAGGCCGAAACATCCCTGTGATGGGTGTCCAGCAAGAAGCATCCAGTCTTTAATAGGGGATATGATCTCCCCTGACTGCTAGACAGGTTTCACATCATTTGTGCATGCTGGATATGTGGTTGTTAATGAGCTGTTGAGACACTGCTGCTCGTTCCTCTTGTAGCACCAATCGCAGTTTCGGAATCGTTACTGGCGATAAGTTACGTGCTGCCACGGGTCTCCCTAGTAAGTTCCGTACATGCTTGACGGGATTTAGATCTAGAGACCTTGCCGACCAATCCATTTATTAGTATCTTCACTCTCCAACAGCTCTTCGACAGTAACTGTGCGATGAGGTGGAGCGTTGTCGTCCATGAAGAGGAACTGAGGACCCATAGCCCTTGTGAAAAGACGCATGTAAGGAAGAAGAACCTCGTTACAATAGCAGTCCCAGGTGACGAACCTCCTTGGGAGACATGAAGGTCGGTCCGGCTACCAAGCATTATATCTGCTCGAACGAGAACTCCTCGACCTCTAAAACAGTCCCTTTTGATGATGTTGAAGGGGTTATTGCGTGTTTCCCGCTCTGTCCAGATGTGTATGTGTCTAGAATCGTAATTCAGACTAAATCTGCTCTCATCTGTAAAGAGTACTCGTCCCCATTCATTGTCTCTCCAATTCCGGTGTTCCCGGCACCACAGAGAACGCCTTCTCCGATGGGCAGGCGCTAGAGGTACACCGTACAGGGCGTCGTGCAAACAGACCACCACCGTGCAGTCTTCTAGCCACGGTAAAACGCGATATCGATCGTCAGGTCGCCTGTGTCGTGTGTCTAGCGATTTCTCCCGCTGTCTGCCGCCTGTTTCTTCTGGCCTGTAAGGCAATATACCGGTCATCTGCGGGTGTGGTTCCTCGGGGACGACCACTACTAAACCCCCGGATAGCTGTTCCTGTAGTTTGAAATTGTCTCCAAAGTCGTGAAACGATGCTGTGAGCAATTCCGAACTCTGCAGCCACACTTGTCACACTGCGGCCTTCCTCCAACTTCCCAATGATTCGACCTCGGGTAAAAGCATCCAGATGTCGTCTAACAGATTGATTATTCGCCATTTCTCGCTGAGGCAGCAACTCGGTGTGATTTTAACTGCTATACGGCGTGCAATCTCTTTGCCAGAAATACTGATCTTACACCGACAACACGCTTTATACTACTCAGACACTCCCCCATTACGTCTACCTGCATATCTGCGCATGTGCTACCGTACATCACCTTACTTAATCTCCTGATTGGTCTTTCTGTCCGCTCTATCTCTTCGTTCAGCTGATATGCTAATTTTTCTACTTCGTCCTTAATTTTTGCACACCAGTGTATATATACATATATTTATGTACTTTTGGTGCGGTCGATTGCAATTAAAATGCGAGGTGCGCATCTACATGTTATAGCAACCCTATATACAAAATTTCAACGTTCTGAGGCTATTCGTTTTTGAGTTACGCAAGATACATATATACATACATACGTACGTACGCACAGACGCCACAAAAAAATCTCCAGAATCCATTTTAAATCAGTTTTATAATTATTTGAGGGGGAAATAGTCCTTTATTCTGTTCTTAGTACGGATGTCATTCAAAAACATCATTAAATTGCTTTCGAAAGCGGTCAAAATAGATAGTTTCGTTGAAATATGGTACCCAAAATTTTTCGCGAATTCAATACTTCCTTTTTACTTCGTACAAGGAAGTAAAAACAAACAAACAAGAAAACAAACATTAATTTTCATACATATATATATATATATATAAACAGCATATTAAGTAAATGAAAATATTAATCACATGTGCTCAAACACTGCATTATATGCTAAACTATATAATAAATTGTTAATATATGATAAATTAACACATGTGTTGAAAGTTAGTTACAGTTGAGACTTCTGCTAAGGTAACTGATATTGCAAATCTTGGATTCGTATTTGAATACAATGAAATAGGTTTTGACATTTCTCTAAACATTTGTGGAATATATGCTTAATTTAACAGCTTCATATTGAGCTTAGCTACAGTTATAAGATAGTACTGCCTTAAGTTGTTTTAGCTAGAATAACAGAAGTTCAGCAGCTTCTTTAGATCTAATATTTTTTCGTTGTGTAAGTTAGTACAAACTATTTTTGATGATGGTTATCCTGTTTGGAAGAAAAGAAATTCACAGTATTTATTGAAATTTTAACACATGAAACTTTCATTATATTCATTGCCCTTTCTTAAAATATTTCTATAGTTTAATAATCGTAAAAATTTTGAATGGTCATTGATAAAATGAAGGAAAATACTTTTTATATAAAACAGCATACAAATATATTAGAGTTTTTCTAATTTAATATTTGAACGACTTTTTTTTTCATATTTAGGTTGTATGAGAATCAGAGACGGTTACAAAAAATTAATGAAAGTTTGGAGGAAAAACTTCTGCATGCCGTGAGTAATAAAATTGCCTTAATCAATATTTTAAACGTCCTATGTTTTCTTTCATAAAATGTGACAGAAAACATGAAATTTCTTTTCGTGATTATTTTTTAGCAATTCAAACGAATGTATTCTTAATCTCTAAGATATCCCAGTTTTGATATATAAATTACTCTTTGACTTTTTATAAACTTTTTTTATTCTTTGCTTATTGCTAATACCTTAACAATGAAGTAAATAAAAACAGCTAACAGTACATTTTAATTGCATATTTTATTCTGGAATAAAATTCAGTTAATTTTTTTTATTTATTTTTGAACTGTGTTATGTATTATTTAGTTGTAACGAAAGTTTTCCGCCAAAAAACTTACTTAATAGAGTTAGAAAAAAATATGAAGCAGTCCGTTTAGTGCGGGTAGTAATCACTACCAAAACCTATAATTTGCGTTAGTAGCTTTTCAAAGCCTTCGGCTCAGAAACTTTGTAGCCGTGATTCCAAAAACAGATCAACTTCATTTCGGACGTCCTGTGCAGAGTGGAAGATAGCACCAGCAAGAACCAGCTGCAAGTGTAAAAAAAGGTAGAAGTCCGAAGGGACGATGTCGGAGCTATATGGTGGATGTTGCAAAGATCCCATTCGAGTCCGTACAGAGTCCAGCAGGCACGTGTGGTTTTGCATCATCTTGATGGAAAATTACCTTTTTTGCGTCGGAATTCAGTTTGGGGTTTTTACTTGTTGGCAGCGTCAACACTGACAAACACTTCGCTGCACACCTTACTGTCGAGGGTTTTACCTTTCTCCGGATATTCTTTACGGAAAGTAACCACGGCAATCCCACCAGATACAATATATGATCTTTTGTTCGTCAAATTGCGCTTTGCGACGCTGCCGACGGGCTCGTCGGGTGCAGACCAACCTTTCTTTTCGGCTTGCATTTTTCATCGCAAGTGACGATCCGTACAGCATTTTGTCCTTGCTTTGATATTCGAGCAGATTAGTGCAAGCGCGAACATGTCTGTCCTTATCCGCTTGAGTCGGATCATGAGGCACCCAGCGATCGAACTTGTACGTCAGTTTTTTGCGATGCATAGCGCGACTAATGTGCATAACACTAACGTCTATCTCCTTAGAAAGTTCTCAAATGGTTGCATACTAATCTTCTACAATTTCTCGCAAGCGTCCTCATCAACATCAGTAGACCGGCCAGAAGAGCCCTCTGCTTCTTGGACGTCATAGTCTTGTTTTCGAACTTTCGATACCAAACCTTCACATTATCATATGCTACAACATTACCTAAAGGTGTACATATGATTTGGTGACATTCTGTAGCTGACTTTTTGCAATAGAACTGGAAGTAAATGATGGTTCTAAGCTGGTAGCATGATAGCTCCATTTCAGACACCTTGTACATAATAACGATATATTTTTACAAATTTCTCAGCACAATGTTCTAAGCAAGTACCTTTCTTTTAAACGACAAAATTCGTTTGACAAAATATGATTAAGCACGCCAACGCAAACTGTTTGGACAACAGCGGAAATCTTTCGTTAAAACCCGATATTTAACCTTTCAGTTTAATACGCTTTTTTCGATTTAAATATAATTAAATGTAAATAATACATACTTCTAATGTAAGTCTTTATACAGGGTTATTCAAAAAGAAAAAGTAGATTCCAAACATATATTTCTTCCTAACTACAAAAGATAGAAACATCATTCTAACGTTAATGGATAGAGAAAAGTGTACAATTTATTATTAGTACGGCTAAAAGTTCCAATCATGGCCGCACTGGCGCTGTTGTTTGTTCTGGTATTATTTGTCGGTTGGAGCCCAAAGAAAGCCACATCGCGAGCAAGCAAAGAACTTAAAATTCCTCAACCAACGGCATGGCGAGTTCTAAAACATCGTCTGCACATGAAGCCATACAAACTGCAGTTATTGCAAGCATTGCATCCTGACGACCACAACAAAATGTACGAATTTTGCAGTAGCATGTTAGATGATATGGAAGAAGACAATTTTGCTGAACGATTAATTTTTTCCGATGAATCCACTTTTCATCTTTCACACACGGTGCTCATATTGAATGCATACCATAATTGTAAACTTTTCTCTATCCGTTAACGTTAGAATCATGTTTCTATCTTTTGTAGTTTGGAAGAAATAAATGTTTGAAATCTGCTCTTTCTTTTTGAATAACCCTGTAT
>KK116626.1:1465010-1491076 GCA_000611955.2 Stegodyphus mimosarum
AAATGTGTTTTGACAAATGCATGCAGGCAGAAAAATTTGAAAACGAAAAGTCGGATTTGACGAGAGACGTATCAGATTTAACTTCTCGTCTTGTGGAAGCCAGACTCACGATCGCAGAACTTGAAGAAGAAAACGTAAGAATTTTTCTTTATCCATTCTATTTTTCATTCTAAATAACAGATGTCATTATTCACATATTAAATTTAAATTAAATTTACAAATTTTAGCCATACATTGAATGTATTCTTAAAATTTTTATGATCTGAGATATTACAGAGGCTGTTTGCACATTTTTAGACGATTTTCATTGTATTTACAGAAATATATTACCTAAAATTTCTGAGAAATGTTTCATTTCATAACCCTTATTCTTCACTATCTTTCTACACCCTAATTTCCAAGACAATAAAGCTTTTTTTCAGTAGCAGAAGAGGTACTGTATGCCATTTGTCTGAAACAGCTTTCCAAAGTCCAAGGAATATTGTAGGTGGATGTTTGGACAATCCACTTTTTAAAATTCGAAAAGCACAACAGTCCGTGGATGACACATCAGGTGATTTTATAGGGATATGAGTGAAGGCTATGGTCTTGACACACGTTTTTTATTTAATATTTTTCCAGGAACTTAACAGTGGATTTTGACGTGTGCTCTTTTGTCTTCATGTAGTTCTGCTGTTTGATGGCACTGTGGATACAGAGAAGGTATTTCAGATTTGAAAATTAGGTATAAAATATGTTCCTGATAATATGTGTAGTTGACCTTACCAGTTTTCTCCAATCTCTTTAATTTTTATTTTCCTTAGTACCAAAAACCAGCAACAATCATAAATCCCTTCGAAAAACTTTCTTTAAATTCTTTGAATCATGGTCTAAGATTTTTTTCTTCTCTTTGATGGTAATAAATGAATCTCTTTTTATTTCGGTCATTTAAATATACCCAAGATTCATCTATTGTGACAGCATTTTTCCATTTTTGTCCGAATAATTGTTTCTAACAAAGAATTCTGCAACTGGTTCTGCTTTCGGAGATAGGGATAAAGGCGATGCATATTACGTTTCTTTGCCTTTTTAAGATTCAAATCAGCATTAGTCACTTTCTTTACAGTTGACACTGAGCATTTAAATGATTATGCAACTTTCCTTTTACTTCGAATATTTTCTTTATACATCAAAGTTCTTACTTTTTCAATATTCGAAACATACCATTTTTTCCTTGGATATGTATTTTTAACAATTTTTTTCCTCGAAACCAAACTTTGATTTTTTTTCCCTTTCTTATCGATAATATTATCTATCGTTTCTTTAGATACTTTTTACCTTTAAATATCGTTTCTTTAGATACCGAAAAAAAAATCGTGGCTTTCACACCTTTTTTTAATTACTAAATACGAATAGTTTTCTTCGGAAAGAGCGCAAACATAGTCTTCCGTCCATTGCTTCTTTAAAAGCGCCATTTTGCATGAAAACAAAATTGCCAAATAGCAGAATATAATTTATACTTTCAAAAATTACTATTGCAGTTAAAAAAATTACAAGCAGGCGGTTTTTTATAGCAAAGCAAAATCGTCTAAAAATACCCTCTGTATTATCTCAGGTATCTTGTCGAAAATTTACACCTGTTTACTAATTACTAGTTTTAGATGGAAGTTTCTAGTTCAGGCTTTCTTAAATTAATTTTATGCTTTCGTATCGTAGATCGTATTAGAGACAAATAGAAGGATTAGAAACACGAATTTAATTATCAACTCTATCGGATGGAAGGAATGAATGGGATCTTTATCGGAGTGAAATGTACTAAGTTCGTTTACAATGTATATTAAAATATAACTGTAATTCAGTATTAGAAAACATCTCACAACATCGCTCTTATATACACTCTTAGACATAAAAAAGACGCACCAAGAAGGAGTTATCCGAATGGGACGAAAATCGGTAGAAGTGATGTACATGTACAGAAAACAAATGATTACAGTTTGTGAAAAAATGGATGATTTATTGAAGTGATAGAGCTTCACAAAGTGAAAAAGTCAGTAACGCGTTTGTCCACCTCTGGCCCTTATGCAAGCAGTTATTCGGCTTGGCATCGACTGATAGAGGATGTCCTCCTGAGGGATATCCTGCCAAATTCTGTCCAACTGGTGCCTTAGATCGTCAACATCCCGAGCTGGTTGGAGGGCCCTGCCCATAATGCTGCAGACGTGCTCAATAGGAGAGAGATCCGGCGACCTTGCTGGCCAAGGTAATGTTCGACAAGCACTAAGGCAAGCAGTAGAAGCATGTGCAGTGTGGTCGTGGTCATTATCTTGCTGAAATGTAAGCCCATGGTGGCGTGACATGAAGGGCAACACAACGGACCTTAGAACTTCGTCGACGTACCGCTGTGCTGTAAGGTTGAGACGGATGACAACCAAAGGGGTCCTACTATAAAATGAAATGGCACCCCAGACCATAACTCCTCGTTGTCGACCTGTCATCCGGAAGACAGTCAGGTTGGTATCACACCGCTGTCCGGGGCGTTTCCAGACTCGCCTTCGCTGGTCATCGGGGCTCAGTTCAAAGCAGGACTCATCACTGAAGACTATTCTTCTCCAGTCAGTGACATTCTAGTGCGAATGAGCCCGACACCACTGCAAACGGGCTTGACGTTGTACAGAGGTCAATGGTAGCCTGCGCGAGGGGCCCCGTGACCTCAGTCCCCTTTCTGTGAGCCGTCTTTGAATGGTCCTTGCAGTCACTGAAGCACTTGTTGCAGGTACAATCGATGATAATGATGCATCTGGGCTGTAAGTGCCGCTCTGACGATTGCTCGGTCTTCACGTTCTGTCGTTTCTCTAGGCCTACCGCTTCTTTCTTGATGCTGTGTGCTGGTTCACCCATTCCTGCCAATATCGTCTAATAGTGGCTTCGCTCCTGCTCAAATGTCGAGCTATTCGCCGATAAGACCAACCGGCTTCTTTGAGCCCAACAACACGACCTCTTTCAAATTCTGACATCTGCCATATCGTTCGCGCATCTGTGTGCAAGGCATAGTTACTGTCTACCAGAGTACACGGAATGAAATTCGTGAAGAATTTATGTCCTGGAATCGTAATTTCTCCTCTTAAATATCCTGCCATTTGCGCAAATCAGATGCGCTGTAGCAACAACCGTTTGGCAGCCAAAATGTAAAATTTTGCATTTTCCGTCGAAACCTGTATGCATATCAATTTGTGTCCAATTTGCTTTATATCTTCTCGGTGCATCGTGGTGCGTCTTTTTTTTTTTCTAAGAGTGTAGTTATATATCTATGCGCGTTATGGTTTTTTGATTCCGTCAGAATATGAATCACTTCAAGTATACCGAAGTCATAATTTTGGCCCTGCAAGAATTTTAATTCCTGGGTAATAAAGAATTCGTCAGTGAGATCAATTAAGTAGTATTTAACTGATCCATTAGTGAACAGTTAAATCCAGAATTTTCCTATAATTAGGCATACTTAAAACTAGCTGAAATGTTAGAAACTGCGTTAGTTTAAAATTCATGCAAATTAATGATGTTTTAAAACTGAATTGTTTCACTTAAAAATTTAAAGTTAATGAGTAACGAGTTGAGAAGTTGCACAAAAGTTTATTGTTTAAACAAACATCAAAAAATTCTTTAAACGACAGCATACATTTATCAAATGCTTAACTGAAGAAGCAAAGAATAATATGTGTAGTTTGTAATATTTTAATTTAAAAGAAAAACAAGAGTTGCGTGAAAATATCTCGAGGAGAAGTTTAATATCATTGCAATTCCAAACAACCACCATGTTTACAGAAGATTCCTGCAAATGACAAGTTTAACGAAAACTAGTTTTTATGAAAGCTCCATTAATTTTGTTTGGTCTAGAAAAGACTCACAGAATAGGGAATTTATTCCTGGAATAAAAAGGGAAATGGAAATTAAGTTATCTTGTCTCATTTACTTTCAGTTTTAACTTAGATAAAGCTAAACATATATCGATGAAATAGTATTATTCTAAATATTAGCTGTTGAAGCTGATATCGTAATCGTTATTTTAACCTGCTGAAGAATAATATCCTCAAGCTGCTCAATGAATCAAGAAAATGGTAGATTTATAATTGTTATCTTGAGTAATATGGCATGAAATATAACATTACAATATTTGTGATGAAAGATATGTTGTTTACAGGAACAATATCGAAATGACTGTAACATAGCTGTTCGTCTGCTACAGTGCAAACCATCCAGCTTCGTTGCTCACAAATTTAATTCGGTAAGTCTTTATTTAAAACATCTGCTACAGAAACCCCCCTGGGGGTATTCCTCCTGTTATGCTAGCATTTAGCTTTGTTTCATGAATATAAAAAAAAATACTTTTATTCAAGCTCTGGTATTTATCGAGTTTTAGAAAGGGAAGAGAATGATTGTCTAACAGTGGTGAAATGGGTGCATGGGGCATAAAAGATTGGGAACCATCGATCTAGTATCATATACACTTACTTTATCGTATTTCTGCTATAAAGAACTAAATGCTACTTCTTTAAAGGAAAATAAATCTTTAATATTTTTTAAAAAATATGAAAAGCCTAAATTATGCAATATTAAAAGCATCATTTACCTTTATGTTTCAACAATATTTTATGCCTTACATTCGTTTTGATGATCAAGAATTGTTCAGAAAATATTTTTTTAATTTAATGCTATTTTTTAGAGCTTTTAGTTTTCTCGGCACTAGTGAATTCAAAATGGCAACATAGGATCTGGTAATACTAGAAGTCTGATTCAAAATACATATTAACCTGCTATATATTGGCTATAACGAGATAGAACGACACGCCAAGTAAATTGAATACGAACAAACTGATATCAACGCTATTAAATGCCTGTTTTATTTTAATAGAAGTGCTTCCAGCGAATAAACACAGTCGTCTTCTTCAAATCGCTATAAAAACTTCTGCTAAAACAAAACTGGTGCAAAATCATATTGTTTTATTCATATGTATCCAGAAATTACCTAACCTGGGTGTGTGCAGTAATATGCTCTTTTGGATCAGGAGTTTTCTTTCACAAAGTTTCTGCGTCACTCGTTTTGGTGACTGATTCTGTGTCCAACTTCAAGCAAAGTGAAACTGGCTTACCACAGGGCACTGTGATCAGTCCTATTTTATTTAATATTCTTATTGATGACCTACCGTGTATCTTGACTTCTGGTGGACTGACTAACGCTGCCCTTTTTGCGGACGATCTTGCTATTTGGTGCTATGCACCTAAAGGTGATCAATCCAAGCTAAATACTGTCCTGAATTAGTCTCTCGAGAGGCGCTCGAAGAGCTGGAGTTTGGTGAATAATATAACTATAAACTTGGGGCAGGCTGAATTTTCTAATAAATGAGTAAAGAAATTCCTTCATTCTTTTGCTTTTCTTCTTATATATAGCAAAGAGAGTGCTTTCGCATCGATATCCAACACGCACCCAAAATAATGAAATTTTAAAATTGAGTTTCTTAGAAATTGTAGAATTTATGGTATAATCGTTGCAGTAAATTTGCTTAAATGAAATTAAACTGACGTAGATCTAATCCTAATCTACGCCTTTGAATTTCATTTTGTTCGTATGTCCTGAATGCTGTATAAAAGATAAAAAGATCTTCGTATAGTATTTGTTTGTAGGAGCATTAAGAATGTTCAATGATCATGCATATACATATGTATACGTTTTTGTAACGGCACATATGTGCCGTTACAAAAATAAATAATATTAATATAATATTAAAATAAATTAATAAAAATTTTGTAATGGCACATACGTGCCGTTACAAAATGTACCATTATAAAAATTTACTTAATTAAATTAAATTAAAAATTAATCGCAGTGTGAAGGATTTAAAAGGATTTTATTAGTAGTCAAAAATAAAAAACATGATTGAAAATTAAACAGAAATAGGAATCTGAAAGCTTTGAATTACAATCTAATACCTGTAAAAATTGCAATTAAATTTCCTAAAAGTTTAAAAAAATATATAAATTACAGGATTAAAAATTTGCAGTTTTAACTTTGTACTGTTTTATACACTAATTTCAGTGCCAATTCCTAGAATCGTAAAGCTAAGTAGACTACTTTTTGTCCCGCTGTACTTACTAAATAAATACACTCAGATGAAGGTTTAAAATAAACGTATTTATACACATGTTAGCAGTTACACAAGCTATAACTAAAATTAAATTTAATAGCCGCGCGGGGAAAGTAGAACAAATGTGGGAGTCAAATCAAAGCATTAAATACAGTGATACGCGCTTAAGTATGTTATCGCCCGACTCCGAACATTCACAATGCAAATACGGCTAGCGAAGCCGAAAAAAAAAGACAGTAACTTGTCAGCGATAGCTGCAAAGGCTCTCTTTCTGAAACTCAAGAACTTTGCGATTCTGTACACTAAGCAGTTGCATCCTGGTGAGAGTTGCCGGAAGAAGAAAACTTGGTATAAGCAAAATAAGATAACTGGGTGTATTAACCGAAAACCTTATACCGTTTTTATGACGATTTTAGTTTAATATCCCAGACAATTATAAAATAAGTATTTACACATGCCACCGAGTTTAAGAATTAGTTCCCTAGAAACTGAACATAAAATTTTATATTTAAAACTAGTTGTTCAAAATGGCAAAACTAAAAGGTAGGAAAAAACATGTCTCCACGAGACTTGGCCACTTATTTAATAAACGAAGACTTGATCCTTCAGGACGTAGTTACACATTTATTTCACTGGATCTCTCAGACACGAAACTTGCAACAAATATTTCCCTAAAGTGGTAATATCGTAGAATTCCAATGTTTAAAACTTTTTTAATATTAATAACAGAAAGAAACTATTAAAAACGACCCTATAAGGCATCTTGTATTTCAAGTTTCAACGACTATTTTGTGCGTGTGTATGAAAGCATGTAAACATTTTCTTGTATTTAATTTCTGACAGTCCGCGAAGACACAGGCGCCAGTGTATACTAAAAAGCATAAATAATCTCTTTCCTTTCAAGTAAAGAAAATGAATATTAAAGTGTTGTCGGAAACAAGAATGCACGTTAGGCGCAAGGGCAATGAAGGTCTGAATATGACTCTCTGTCACAATCATATGTAAGAATTAAAAAATTATTTGACAAGCTGAGGAGAGAGGAACTGTCGAACTGAGTTTAATATAAGATAAGAATGATTCCACAACAACAGATTAACATTACGATGTCATGAACACTACATGACATAAGAAGGCAATTGAAAACACTTACACTTCCTTCCCACATCAAACACTTCTGCTACCTAGGGTAAGAGATGCTTTCATGAAGGACTTTCTAAGAGAAACTTGCTTGTATTCACGTTACGCATGGAGAAACCGAGAAAACAAATCATGCAGTCAGATCATTCGCCTGGGATTGAACCCGAGTCGAACTCCCAGTATTCAGTAGTCTTAACCACTCGTGTACTAGTAAGGCTTTATAGCGTCGAAGACGATAGATATATTGCTAACGATGGCAGTCATTTTGAACAGCTGCAGTTATAAAATGTGTGACACGAATAAAGTCAATATTTTTGTCGCTAGTATTCCTGCTATCAGAGAAGAATAATGTAAAGATTATTTTAAACAGTCTGCATGTTTACACCAGGAAGGTAAGTATGCGAACGCATCAAAAAGGTTGCTTAAAATTATTTTATTCCTTAGAAATACGTTTTGGCGTCGATACAGAAAAATTTGAAGATGCGTTTCTTTCTTTAATTTTGGTTTAAAGCTTTATCAATAGGTAAATTAAATTATTTAGGATAAATTGCAGCAAATAAGGAACATATGCTTTTGAAGCAAACACTTTTATCTCAAGAAATTTCGCTAAGGATATATCTTATTTCGCTAAGGCTAGCTGCCTTTACTCTACACAGCAAAAATCCCATAGAACTTATTCATTTCGATTAGATAAAAATGATCTTATTTATGTGATCGATTATTTCTGCGCTATTTGTAGTCCCGTTGATATCTGTTTTAATTTTTCAGTTACCTGCGGATTTTCAGGCGAAAGTCAAACGTCATCTCACCCGTCCTCAGAGGGACATTCGTGCCTCTTCCTCTTCACTTCTCGATCAGTGTCCACCAGATGTGAGGACTATCAAGGTATCAGTACCTACTCTGCCTCCCGCCGCCATGGTCTACTCGGTTAACAAATCGACCTCTTCTTCAACTAATAACACTCAGCAATCCAACACAGTTCCGAGTGTAGAGGAAACAACGCCAGATCACGTGTCTGCTGCGATCATAGCAAAGGTAATTTTCGCAACAGCATCTATCGTCCCTTTTTCCAAAAACCTCCTCTGTAAATCCTTAAAACTAAATTAAGTCCCTTTCGTTAATGACGATCTTAATGTATTTCGTTAAAAATTGCAGATCAACTTCATGTTCGCTTAGTTCTATGGAATGAATTTGCCTGTTATATATTGTTGAGTTACTAATCTGTGTTTAACTGCAGACCTATACAAGCGCTCCCTATAGACAATTGAAATATCGATAGTTTCAAGCATGTAATTTGACTTTCCAGTGAACGTTTTGAAGAGAAAAGAAATGTCAGATTTATTTCAGTCTACTTCTGCCTGGAGAAACGAATCTCAAAAGTCCTTCATTCAAATGAATCTGACAATTGCATAAAAATAAAACTGATCCTTATACTTGTATTAAAAATAAATAAATAAATAAAATAAAGTCTGAAATGTTTCAGATTTTAAATTACGTCCAAAAAGGCGCTTTTTTGACGTTTTGTGTGTTACCTTTATTTATTAAATGCCATGTTCTTCTCACTTAAACCGTAAAATTCAGTTCAACGCCAATATCGCAAAAATAATGAATAATAAATAAAAAATAATATGCAAAAATAATTTTATAATGAGCATTTCTTAGAATTTCCAATACACAGTTCCTCGCGCTGGGTTTTTTTTCCCATAGAGTGTTGCCAATGCTCGCTTTTAAATTGTGGAGTTTGTTAATCAAAAATTCGTTAAATTTTTACAAAATATGAAATAAATAATAAAACAAATTCCAAATTCCTAATTTGGGCTTCCAGATGCTCATATTCGGGTGGAAACGTACGTTATTCAAAATTGGATGGCTCTAGGTACCGTTGTTTTACCACAATGCGAGAAACGTACATACATTTATGCAGGTACACAGGGCGATATTGTTTGGTGGCAACAATTTGAAAAGTGAATCGGACATTTATAGTGAAGCAACGCAAAATGGCAAAACGAAAACAATAGTCCTTCAGGGACAAAGCCCCTTTGGACTAAAAACCATTAGTTATAAAATTAGTGTAAATTCGATTAAGGTTGTACAATCAGGAATTCTAAATGAATTTTCAGTCACCATTGAAAGACATTTTCCAGCTTGCAGAATTCTTTCAGAAATTATAGTTTGAGTATAGTGAATATTTTTTAAAATGATACTGGATGGTCACTTGATAACGTATTTCCTCCCTCTTTTCCGCATGTCTTCGTGGTATAACTGAAAGCACACTCGATGCGTATTCGAAAGGTCCAGCGGTCGAGTCCCGGTGAGGGAACCGCACATTTTTCATATCTCTTTCTTCAGAATGTCCTTATGACTCTTCAACTTTTTTAAAGTGATGTCTCGATTATCCTTCATAGCTCAATGAATTCGTACTAGAAATTATTATTATCACTGCTGTACTACGAAGCTCTTTTCAAGATCTTCTACAATACCCATCAAAATGTATTTCTTTTCTGTTGTGCAGTTTTTTGTACTGCGCAGTGTGAATCCTAACAGATCTATCTATCTTTAAGATTTTACCAATGTAAACATAGCAAGTTAAAATCGTGTACTTATTTCAGGATACTGTTAATTATGCTTTTTTGTTACGCCGAAATAGAGATAAAATGTTGCCTTTTGTTCAATGGGCATTTTAATAAACAATCTTTGATAATTTTGTGTTTTCCACTGTTCTTATTATCACACCACCACTCAATCACGTTTATATCTGGTTTTCGTTTGATTATTTTTCTCTTTTGCAATTAGCTTCATTAATTAATTGAAAGTTCTATGCATTTTTTACCGCAATGTGCTTAGTTTGAGAATGGCACGGCACTCGAATATTTTACTAACTGACCAGAAAACTGACGCTTCAAGAAAGAGCCTAACCGCTCTGGACGATAACAGCTGAGTCTAGGGCCCCAAGTTTTAACAGGTCGTCAAACTCCTACTGTAACTTCTCAGCACTTTGTAATGCAAAGATTTTAAAGACCTCTTAAAAGAAGAGAAAGTAAAACACTTTAACATTATACGCAGTACATATCCCCTAGAAATATAAAACTCTTTATCAAATAAACATCAAGAGCAGCTTTTCGTTTCTTGTTTGATGTTTTTCCAATTAGCATGAGATGATCCTACGGATTGTCCCGAATTCGCCAACTTATTATTTAATTTCAAAGTCTTTTTCGAGTTGATGTTGAAAAATAAGCATCAAAATAAAGTTTGGCAGATTTGAATTAAATTAGACAGTTTTGTATTGGACACATATTTGATGGATCGACTGAAATTTTTAGATATAAGTAAATTAATTGGATTAAAGCAGAGGTGCATTCTGAAATTGCCCTGTTTCTGAAAAGAGTCAGAAACTATTTTGAACGTTTAGTAAAGAGAGCAGCTTTAAACGTCGATTAATATTTAAATGACTGATAAATGCGAAACACAAGTTGCATCATAATGAAATCTTGATGCGATGTTTCTGTAAATGAAAATAGAGATTATTTCCAGATTACCTTAACAGTAAATAGCAGTCACAAAAATTAGAGAAAGTTCTAACACAATTTAAATTCCTTTGCAACTATTAGAATTATTGGTTCACGTGAATATTGCAGAAATCAGCATGCTTTAGGAAAGTACAGATATAAATGTTGTTAATAATTTTGTATTTAGATAGCTCATTTTAGTATAATTATAATTAAAATTGTTTTATTTTTTCGTACAATGAAGCGCAAGACAAATTTTGAGGGGAACCTATGCCGAAAAAGTAAAAATACACGAGCACGTGAATTTAATATTGAATAAAATGGATATCTTGGTAAATTGTTTTGAAATTGAATAAATGTAATTGACCACTTTGTTAGTTGTAAACGTAATTCCATCCTGTTATTGGAATCACTTTTGAAATTTGAATCACTTTTTACATTATTGCCACCAAACATTATCTTCCTGTATTATAGTTTAGAAAATTAAATAAAAAAGAATTAGTTTAAAAAAATCTGAAAGCTTTCTGATTTTATATTATGCCCAAAGGAACGATTTTTTTAATGTTTTATGTGTTACCTTTATTTATTAAATATCATGTTCTTCGCACTTAAACCACTTAAAATTCAGTTCAACAGCAATATCACGAAATATTTAAAAAACAGCATATCTTTAGAATTTCTGATAGACAGTCTCGCGTGCTAAGGATAAATAAGTGTTTTTCTCTTTTTTTTTTTTTTTTTTTTTTTTTTTTTTGTAGGTTCAGTGTTGCCACTGCTCGGTTTGAAATCGTTGAGTTTGTCAACCAAAAATTCGTTAAAGTTTTAGAAAATCTGAAATAGATAATAAAATAAATTCGAAATCCAAAATTCGTGCGTTTTTGTGCCCATGTTCGGGTAGAGGATTACGTTATTCAAAATTTGATGGTTCTAAGTACCATCGTTTTTTCACAATGATAGAAATATACATATATTCATGCAGATTGTTCATTATAAAATTTCTTTAAATATAATACAGGGCAATAATATTTGGTGGCAACAGCTTAAAAAGTGATTCGCCGTTTATAGTGAAACGCCACAAAATGCCGTTTTCAGACTAATAGCCTTTCTGGGTTACCGCCCCTTTGGGCTAATGAAGAATTTGCGTGAATATATGCATATTTTTTGCATTCTGAAAAAATAACGGTACCTAGAGCCGTTACATTTTGACTAACGTAGTCCAAATATGGACACCTGAAAGCCCGAATTTTGAATTTCAAATTTGTTTTATTGTCTATTTCTTATTTTGTAAAACTTTAACGAATTTTTGATTAAAAAATTAAATGATTTCAAAGCGAGTATTGGCAACATTGTACGGCGAAAAAAAAATATCTTCAGAGGCCAAGACTGTCTATCAGAAATTCTAAAAGATACGTTGTCATGCGATTGCTAATGTAAACCCAAATGTGTATGCAAATGGAAAAAAAAAGTCCCTTTAGGAGCAATATAAAATCGAAAAGCTGTCACGGTTTTTTTTTTTGAAAAATGATACATGCATTTTTTACAGCTATCGAAAACTTATAATCATCTTCTTCCCATGCGATTGCCACTTTGCCTTCGCTGTATCTACGTAGGCGGACTAGGTAAAATGCTAGTAATTAAAAAATCCGAAGTACTTAATCTCAAAAGCTTATTTTCAAAAAAGCCCTTCTTTTCCCAGGAGAAAAGCGAAAGTAGTTCTAGTATCAACAGCAGCAAAGGATGCATTAATAGTAGATTAATGCATGGTATTTACGAATTAAGGGTATTTACGAATTAAGGGAACGCGTTAGGAAAAGCGTATTTATTTCCTTTTCCGTTCTTTTCTCTTTTCCTCTCACTTTTATTCTAAAAGTAAAGAAAGTGAAAAAGATGCTTTGGCCATATCAATTCAAATTTGTATTATTCGTTCTTAATAAATAATCCCGCATTTTTCAAAGTTTTATATTTCTTTTAAATCTACTTATAATTAATTCTAAGCGAATGGTTGGTTTTGGGTAATATTCTTAATCTGCTTTCATACGTATTTAAATTTTGTTCGATTGCTTCGAAAAAAGTGGAAGGTTAATAGATATTAAACGTAATTATTACTTTTAGAACATAGTAAAAGTTCTGTGTTTATTTCATTGACAAAATCTTTTTTCCTTTTATTCTGTAGTTACTGATAATCTGTTACTGATAATCTGTTTCAAAAATCTTTCTTAATTGTTATGAAAGCAGATGATGTGACGATGATGAAGGAAAACTGAAAATGTTTAAAAAGAAAATTTATAAAATAAAGCACACCATCGATGGCGGCACGCAAAACAGTCAAACGAGTACATTGTTACGAAATGCCCAGCTGTGGTAAGATAGCTTCCCCGCAAAGCGAAATTAGGATTGCCATAAAGTGTCAAAGTTGTCAGATTTAGTACAAAATCCCCCATTTGGCAAAAAAAATTGGCGATATGCCTTAGACGGAGCGAGATTCTAAAGATATGCTCTTTTGAATGTTTTGTGATATTATTGTTGAATTGAATTTTATGGTTTAAGTGCAAAGAACATGATATTTAATAAGGTAACACACAAAACGTTGAAAAACGCCTCTTCGGGCGTAATATAAAATCTGAAAGCTTTCAGATTTCTTTTTATTTATTTTTTATTTTTATTTATTTATGTATAAGGTATTTCTCCTGCCTTCTTAGCATGCCTGCGTGGTGTAATGGCCAGCACACTCGGCGCGTATTCCAAAGGTCTGAAGTTCGAGTCGAGGCGAGGGCATTGCACATTTCTTTATGTCTCCTGCTTCCAAAAAAAAATTCTAATGTCTCTATATATGTATTTATTTTTAACATGGGACCCATTGAAAAAACAAGGACAATATAATATAACGATAAAATATCAATGATTTTCAGGTTTCTATACTTAATATTGTATTTTGCTTAATCAGTTTGAAATATTTTACAACTCTTCCGAGATTTAAAAATATTCTGCCCATTGTATTACTAAATTTAAACATAAATCTGAAATTTTTAACTGTAGGTTTGGGACTTATTTTTATAATATAAACTAGGCATTTTATTTAGATTCCATTCTAGGAGACTGAACTTTAAACACGTCCTACATATGGATATTCTGATTTATAGAAATGTAGATGCTGGTATCTAGGAGTTCTTGTACTGTTGTTACGAAATCACTATTGAAATGCAAATTTGAATGTATGAGAAATCTTAATACCAATTTATTTATTAGATCTAACTCACAGTTACAAAGTTAAAGCCTTATCTACATTTTGAAGCCGATTTTGAAGCCCAAATCTGGTTACTGTTGCGATCGTAATACCGACTGAAAGATGGACAAATCAATTTTGCCGGTCCCCCCCCCCTTTATTTCCTCTAGTCATGTGACAGTGTCGTCATTCTAAGCAAGCCTTAACAAAATAAGAACGTATTTTATAGAAGATATCAATAGGAGCATATTTCTTGTTAAATATAGCAAGTGGTTAGCAAAGACCTTTGACTGCTCTTTGGATTCGACTGAAGATAGAAATTTATAATTGTAAATCAGTTTATGCAATAATTCTAATATTTAAGTATGAGATGCAGAGCAAAGTAGCATATCTGAAAATCCAAATGATAATATTTAGATCTTTTCTAGGTACTAGAAGAACGAAGCTTAGAAAGAAAAACTATCAGCTCTTTGAAAAAACAAAGAACTACAGAAGAACCTGACTTGAGGAATGTGGCCATTCAAACTGATTATCAGAAGCCTCCTACTTGCCGTTGCCAGCATTCTTCAAAACAACGGTCAATAACAGCAGAATGTGACAGCCTCAGATCGGCTAAAGACATGTGCATGCTGAACAGTACAGAAACTGCTATTTAGCACAAAAAGACAAGATTTATCAGAACTGTCAATCAGGCAGTGCTCTTAAGTTTTTAATCCTCCTGATCTAATTAATGGGTTGAAAAATGCTATTTCTTTTATTTTAAATTATTCTAAAAATCAATGGATTAAAACTAAATTTGAATTTTGGGACCAATATTTATGTAGAATAAGACTAACTTCTTTAGAAAATTCCGAATTCATGTAACTAATTATTTGGGGAAATGATGGCATAATTTATTGTTTCCTTCAAAAATAATAGCAATAAAAATGTAACCCGGTGAAAAGAGCAAAGAAGACAGATGCAAATCTGAATACAACAAAAACTTTTCACGGTGATAAAAATAGTGTGTAATTGTTTATTACACTATCAGTGATACTTACACCGCACGTAACCAAGGTTAAAGTCATGTAAAATATAAGTAAGGAAACTGCAAATTAACATAAAATTTCTCTAACAAAATTTAAATGATTTCAGTTTTGAAAGTTTCCACTACCTTCTCTAAATATAAATTCTGAAAAAAATGTCATACACTATTTCTTATACACTTATTTAGCTATTAATAAGCATACTGTGTTGATAAAACATGAAGAACTTTCATTTTTCTCGCATCTAAATAAAATATTTCGTATTTTTCTATTTCACATTAATTTTACTTATTTATAAACGTTTCCCAAAGATCAAATTTATTAAATTAGATAATTTCAGTTACTTAGATGTTGAAAATATTTTATTTTAATATTAATCAAAAATAATCTCCAAGGAAATTTCTTTCTCCTTTTCAAAAGAAACTTGATGCGAGAAATATTTATATGCTAACATTTATTTTTTAAATATTTCAAAAGTAGATCATGTTAAAAGAAAATAACATTTTTTATAACAGATTAAATGGAAAAAGTTTAAACAGAAAATCTGTTCGATAAAATTTTAGGAAAAAAAATAATATTTTCCTACACTGAAAATTCAATATGCCATATTATATTTGCAAATTATAAAGAAAATACGTTTCAGTTTCCAATCAAATGGTCATATGAAAGGCTACATGTCCTGTAAAAACATTGCACTCATATAGATGTACCTTGCACAAAAAAGGGGGGGACAGTTCTATATCTTCCGTTCTACTGGACCGATTGACAAAATTTAAGTTGCGTTTTTTATGTCTCAAAAACGCGACCTAGGATATGTACTAGATTTATATATAGCATTGTTCTAACATGGGTATTCTGACACAAAATCAGACTTTTCTGAAATGATATAACGATTTTTTTCCATATTCCTATTCTACGACTCATTTGTGCCTAAATATTAAATTTTGTAAAATATGATGAGTAATTTACCAAGAAATTTAAAAATTTATCTTGGCGAACTTTTTTCAGTTTACGCCAAGAATAGCATACTTGGCAAAATTCTTAATTTATGGTAACCAATTTTCCTTTCTCTTTCTCTGTATACGACGGAATAAAAGCTGCATCGTTCATTCTTTCAAATAATTTTAACAAAGTACGTAAACCATATTTGGAGTTATTATTACTTATAACAAACATGCCACATTTCAAAACGCGCCATTATATAAATGCACGTACATCGTTAGAAATTTTGAATATATATATTTTTTAACGTATGCCTAGAAATACAACTACTTTAACCCTTCGTTTCATGATTTTTTATATTTTTACCAAACATTTTTTTTATTCATGGTCATGGCTTAAATAAATATGGAAAACTATTTTAAAAAATATTTAGCTTTTTTTATTGGTTATTTTTTTTTTGAATTTTTAGGTTTGATGCATATATGCATTGTCATGCATTTGGCACTAGCATGTAAACCACATGAAAAAATCATTAGCAATAATATAATTAATAAATATTGGCACAAAATACTTAATTATTTATTGTTTTTATAAGATACTGACTTTAATTAAAATTTTATTGAAACTGAATTCTAATAAGTCGTGTTCAGACTTTATAAAAATTAAAACTGTGATGAAAATTTAAATAAAAATGGCATATCAAGTATTTTCTACATGTACATTTATTGTGCGATTTATGTTATATGGAAAATTTTGAACAAATTTCTATACTTATTTAGCATAATGCTACAGCGCATTTTTCACATCCAATAAATGTTTGAAACTTGCAGTTTGGCATTTTACAAATGAGTGCGATTTTTGCTCCATGCGGCAACATGTTGAATTTTATCCTGTCTGATAAAGGTTGGAGGAAAGCTTGACACAAAGCCTCTGTCTTTTCACACTGTAATCATTTTATAAAGAACCGCTCGATCTTCGCTTAGGAACTGAAATTTCACCCATTTTGCAACCATTCCAACGAACAGCTCAACCCGAAAGGCGGCCAGGTTTACCAGATCCGTGGAGTTCGCTCCATTCTGCAGAGATGGATCAGTATTATCATCTCTTTCCAGAAATTCAAAATCGTCTGCACTGTCAGACGGCACTTTGTTCCATATTTCCTTTAGTTCTTCATAATTCAAATATTTTTTTCTCACTCATCTACCAAGCTCACTCATATTTAAAAAAATCCAGTTTAATTTCAGACTGAAATTCTATCCTATAAACTATTAGTAAAATAAACTAGAAAATTTAAGTTGTTGAGGAAAATTATGTGATTCACAAGTATGTATCAATTTAAAATGATTTGAAAACAATTACCCACTAAATGAACATAAATAAAAACAAATCAAAGGAATTTGCAATACAAACAAACAGTACACATATACATAATTAGAGACATAAAATTAATATTTTATGATGCTAACAACAGCAATGCAAATATCGACTGGGTATTGCTGATATAAAACTAAATAAAAAGTATTGCGAAGTCTTATAATTAAAAACCCACTCCAAATTTTAAAATATGCATATATGAATCAAACAGAAGAATTGATTTTTTCATTTTGAAACAATTGTGTGGTTAAATCTTAACATAGAAATGAAAGATGCATACCTTCAGCTATACAGAGTAAAGTTTTTAAGCCCCTAATATCGAATTTATGAATAACATACAGCTAACTTGACCACCGTAAAAACAGAAATGAATTGTGTGTTCTTGGCTCTAATGAAATAAAGAATACAGTTTTATGCTGCTGTCTACTGGGGAAAAGGACAACTAAACGTTGGTATGGATATATTAAGATGAAAATCAGCTCTGTAAATCGTCTGCTTTGTAATTTTTTTTAATGTTAAATTCAGCTAAAATTGGTATGATTCATATGTGCATCACCATGCACTGAAGTGTTAAGATGATGGTGGAAAATGTTATAAGTTATAATTCAAATTTTTTTTCAGAAAATTCATAAAAATCACTAAAAAACAGACAAATTTTAAAAATAAATCGTAAAATAGCTGCGAATTTTATTTGGATTGAACTTAAATTTCAAACTGTGAAAGAAGGAATCCAGTAAGTTTAATAAGGAAAGAGGTATTAATAAATACTGTTACGGATTTCATATTTATTTGGCTATTTGTTTAGAATTGTAATTAAAATTGCTTTATTTTTCCCACGTAGCTTTCTCTTAAAAAATCGTCTGCGTTGCACGGGAAAATTTGAAACAATTTTAATTACAATTCTAAACAAATAGCCAAATAAATATGAAATCCGTAACAATGCATACCATATTCAATTAACATTGAGGAGTCAAAATTTTCAGAGCTAAATTTTTAAAAACTACTCGTGCAATTTTTACAAAGCTTAGCACTTTGGCAGAATTCGAGTCGTAGAACCCAAATATGGAAGAAAAAAGACAATATATAGAATTCATTAGTAATTGCCGAATAACGTTAAATTTTAATGACAATTAAAGTGAGTCAGATTAAAGTGCTGGCAGATTTTGTCGACCAACTCAGGTGGGGGGAGAGTCATTCAACATACAATAAAAAGACAAAATTTCTCTTGTGATGTTCCGCAAGATAATGAATTTACTGAAATCTTTGATACTTCCATTTATAGTGATGTATTCACTTAGAGAGGAATCTTTTAAGCACAGCACAAATTTAATTTTACATAATCCAAAAAGGGCAAAAGTAAATGTCATCTCTAAGACACAGATTTCACGAAGCATTATTTTTGGACACACATAGCCTGTGCGATCATTAGTTTACATTATAAGCTAAATGAATCCTTTTAATGATGAAAAAATGAAAGAACGTTCATTAAAAAAAACTTAATTTATTGGTTTTGGGATTCCCAAATACTTAGTTCTTAGAGTTCATGATACGATTATTATTCAGCTTAAAAGCTGTACAAAAATAATCAAAATGAGGAAAATCTTATGAGAATTATAGCGATGCGCAATGAACAAAATGCCGAAAATTGTGTTGATTATTTACTCAATACTAAATTACAATAAATTTTCGATTTGCAAAAACGCGTCATTCTACGAAATGCATTAAAACAATGGATTCCTATATAGTTAAAAGTTATTTAACATAAAAGAATACAAAAAGTGATTTTTTGGTCAAATGTACACTCTGCAGCAAAGAAAAAAAAAGGGGGGGACAATTCTATGGCTCCCGTTTTACTGGGCAGATTGACGAAATTTAACTTGGGTTTTTCATGTCTTGAAAGCGCGATTTAGAATATACACTCACGTTTGTGAAAATTGCAACACCAAGAAGGAATCGTCATAATTGAATGCAATTTAATACACAGTTGAGTGGTAGTGGTACAATAAATGATTAAATGTTCAAAGCAAACAAACAAGAACAAGAGATCAGAATCAGTATTTTGTGTGGCCACCACGCGCCGCAACAAGTGCTGCTACACGACCTGGCATGGAGTCAAACAAAGTTTGAATGTCTGACTGAGGAAGAGCATTCCATATCGTTTGTACGCGTACCCAAAGTTCGTCTGCAGACGCAACAGGACGAGGATCACGAGCAAGACGCCGACCAATGACATCCCACACATGTTCAATTGGCGACATATCCGGGGAACACGCAGGCCAAGGAAGAAGCTGTACCTGCTGCGCTGCAAAGAAGGATTTAACAATCCGAGCAGTATGAGGGCGGGCATTGTCCTGTTGAAATACAGCGCCTGGCAAGCTTTGAAGGAAGGGAACAGCTTCGGGCTGTAGAACTTCACGGATATACCGGTTGCTGTTCAGATTGCCCACAATTCGTAGCAATTGAGATCGTCTATGATATGCTATGGCGCCCCAGACCATAACTCCGGGTGTTCGTCCACTGTGGCGTTCGATAATGCACTCCGGAAGGTGGCGTTCACCGGCATAGCGTCTGACACGAATGCGGCCATCATGGTACCACAAATTAAAGCGGGATTCGTCAGAAAACACGACATGCTGCCAATCAGCACGCCAGTCTCTATGCTGATTGGCCCATTGTAGCCGCAGGCGGCGATGGTCGTGCGTTAGGGGGATCCTGTATAAAGGAGTCCGTGCGCGCAGTCCACACTGCAGCAGACGTCTACGAATTGATGAAGCACACAATGAAACACCTGTAGCTATTGACCACAGTGCTGCCAATTGTCTAGAGGAAGCTGTACGGTCCGTCCGCGCCATGCGGACCAGGTGTCTATCATCGCGAGCTGACGTCACATTTCGGGGTCCACTCCCGGATTTCCGAGTTGTCCGACACTCGTCCGTCCACTGCTTCCAAACGCGCATCACTGTGCTGCTGTTACGCTGCACACGAGAGGCTACTGCACGATACGACAATCCAGCTTCACGAAGGCCGATGATTCTCCCTCGTTCAAACTCTGTAAGTTGTTCAAATCTCGCTCTCTTTCGTCGACGAGGCATAAGTACAGATTGAGTTAACGTTTACCACTAGCAGATAACCACCGATAACCATACACGCCTCGCTACAGCCGTCTATTTATTCGGATCCATCAGCCGTTCAGAGGGCGCTGCTCAGCATACGCATGCGCTACGGATTTGCAATTCTAATCATTTGCATATCATGCGCTACTTTGCATTTCCTGAAAATTTCTGCTCACTCGCGTAAGTTCTTCATGGTGTTGCAATTTTCACAAACGTGAGTGTATATTAGATTTATATATAGCTGTCCTCTAACATAGGTATTTTGACAGAAAATCGTTTTTTTTTCTGAAACGGTATACCTATTTTCTTTTCCTTATTTCGATTCTATAATTCAAATTATACCTAAATATTAGATTTTGTAAAATCTGATAAGAAATCTTCTGATAAATTAAAAAATTTATATTAAATTAATATATACACTTTTTTCAGTTTGCGCCAAAGATAATTCACTTGGCGAAATTCTTAAATTATGGTTTCCTGTTTTCCTTTTCCTTTCATTGTGCAAGCAGGAAAATAAGTGCGACGTTCATTCTATCAAATAATTATAAAAAAGTGCGTAAATCACATTTGGCGTTATTATCACTTATAAAAATATGACAAATTTCAAAACGAGTCAATAAATTCATGTACATCTTGGGAAATGTTGAATAAAAAGCTCCAATTTTTACAAGTTTGCTAGAAACACATCTACTGTAAAGGGATGGTAAAAATTTATAGCTTATAATTCAAAATTTTTTCCAAAAATTCATAAAAATTATTAAAAAATAGGAATTTAAAAAATAAATCAAAATATGTCTGCGAATTTTATTTGGATTAAACTTAAATTCTGAACTATGAAAGAAGGAATTAAGTAAGTTTAATAAAAAGATAAACATTAATAAGTATGTACCAAATTCAATTAACTTTGAAAAGCAATTAACATTTTAATTAACATTTTTGACAGCTCAATTTTTAAGAACTACTCTTACGATTTTTATAAAAGTTGCCACTTTGGCATAATTTGAGTCGTAGAATCAAAATATGGGAAACCATTGCTATGTCATTTCAGAAAATGTAAGATTTTGTGTCGAAAGACCACTGGTACAACAATGTTATATACAAATCTAATACATATTCTAAGTTGCGCTTTCAAGACATGTAAAATGGGAGATAAATTTCGTCAATCGGCCTAGTAGAACGGAAGATATAGAACTGCACTTTTTTTTTTTTTTTTTTTAGTGTCACCGGGTCTGAAACATATATTTTCAGTTCATATTTAGATAAAACATAAGTATTATAAGTATTATTTTAGCGACATTAAAAATTTACATTTAAAATGCAGTAAATCAAGCGGAAATATGTATGTGTAATCAAACTGAACCGTATATGTGTGGTTTACAGAACAATGATGGGCAGTTTTCCAATCAGAGAATTGAATTAAATGCCTTAATTATTGGTAGTGAAACACCAAACTAATTGTGCTTGGATGCACATTCATTTAGATTTTCGTATTTTAGAAAAAATACAACGAATATTGACGGTCGTATTAAATTGTATAATGCACATAAATTAATATATATGATAAATTCTACTATTTTAGAAATTGCACTCATATCAGTTTTGGACTCTAGAATTCCACAGTAATTCAAAAACGTATTTAATACTTCTGTGTATGTGCATAATTAGTTCAAGCGAGTATTTATTAAAATTTTATTCGATAATGCATACGGAGAAAACAAAGTTATTATTTTTTTCTAAGATTTAGGGAATTTATTATGAAAAAAAAAGTTATATAATACCTGCTACGTGTAGCCAAGAAAGAATCTTGAAGATTTAATGGTCGGGAAAGAAAGGATTATTGAATACATATTGCAAGAATTTTAATGCTCTTGGTTATGATTAATTCTGCAGTAAAAAAGCATCATCTTTATTTCAGTTAAATTTAATAAATACTTTTTCTTTTCGAATATATCTCACATACCTACATCATATTAAAATGTATTTCAAAATTTCGTTACATATAGTGCTAAGTACTTAACAATATTGCCTTAAATATTTCCTTGCTAAAATTTCATCGCCCATTTTCTGTGGAATATTTCCTTTGCTTAAAATCTAAAAGCGACAATATAATTATAGTATTATTTATTACCTTTAGGTTTTTAATTTCTAAAATAAAATGCGCACAGTTGTTGTAAGGAATAAAGCAAATTCACACAGTTTTTTAATATTATATTATTTTTTACAGTAAAGCGTTTTTTCTCTATTTTTTTTATATTTTTTAAACTTTATAAAAGTTTAAATTTAGCACAAATTTTGTATAAAATGTGTCCTTTAATATCGTTAACAAAGATGGTTGAAAATTTTATTTTATCTTCGTAATATTTTATCGCTTTTCTATCCCATTAATTTTAGTTTCAAATCTGTCAACACATTTATTATTCTAAATCTGAATGCAAAAATTATCCTTACCCTTTGATATCTACCTTTCAGTATCACTGAAAAAATATTGAGACTCGACTTTTCTAGACTATAATTCTCTTAGCAATATTTTACTGTTTTTTTTTTTTTTAATTTTAATTAGGAAGCGAATGTTGTCGGCTCCCATTAACATTTTTTTTTTCCATATCCATAATAGGATATTGGTAGATAAAGCTTTTCTATACTGAATAATTTATTGATCCTTTCTTATTACCATTTTTAATTTGGAGGTGACTATCGTCTAATTGGCAGACGTTGCCAGCACAATTTGATTATAGTAAAAATATTGCTAATTTTTCCGAATTACTACATTATTTTCATCGAATAGTTTACCTAATCTCAGCACACACTTTACAAAACCGATACATATCGAGAGTGAGGAGGGAAATATGTGAAAAACAGAATTTTTTTTAATAAAAGAGCCATTTTTTAACATGTGTAGCATGATTTTTATGCTCTATTTCTTTTTACTACCTACAGCTTAAGGGGGGGGGGGAATGTTTGGTTATCTTGATTTCACATAATTCATTTTTTTTTTCATACGCAAGCTTCAAATAATTCTTCTGTCTGCTTCTAATTGTCCATACCATGACATTCTTTGAATATTATAAACTAAATTACAAATTCTTGTGATATAATAATAAGTTAATAAATAAAACTAGCATATTTATTTTACCCTTACATTTTATTCTGCTAAATGATTTGTTCTGGACGACTAAATTTCAAGAAATCTTATTTGATTTATCATCTGATCTTATTTATTATCTTTTTTTATATATTTGATTTATTATTTCATCTTATTTGATTTATTAGACTATTTTTTGGGGGGGGAGAGGAGAAAGGGCAGTTTCACGAGTAAAACTACGTGCAATGATAGAGATACATGTTTTCAAGGTATGATTTCTGACTATACGCTTGATACATATAACATTTACACTTCCATGATAAAATAATATTTGTACAGCTACGGAATTTTAATTTAGAAATTAATAAACTAACATAGTAAAGGGCATGATTTAAAACAGAAATTAATTTTTATTTGTTTCTTCATAAGATATTTGAATAAAATCTCAAAAGGCTGAACAGATAATCAGCAATTCATAAAATTTTATATTATGATAATGTTATACATTAATTTAATGAAATTACAAAACCTTTTTCAAACTTTACATTAAATATTCAAATATCTTATGATCTGAGTAATTTATGAAAGCTTTGTAAATTTTGCAGGTTTATAATGTATACCACAAACTCTTGAAGTTGTCATTATATTATATTTTATGAGAGATCTCTATGTAATTCTTCTTCTTATCATGAAAAAGTAGTATTTCACATAGTAAGCATTGTAAATATATTCATAAAAATATAGTACATACACATATATGTAGATAGTGAAAAAAGTGATATTTGAGAATGCCTTATGTTGAAGCCCATAATAACAATAATTGTAGGCTTGAATATATCAGAAACTGAATATTTTATTTTATGTTTTAACTTAAGCCTACTTTCGAGAAATGTACAGAATGTGATGTTCTTTTTTTAATTTTTTTTCTGTTGACTATTATCTAATGCAGTGTGAAAAATATCAGCAAATCACGTATAGTTGTGTGTGTGAAAATTATATAGTAAAATTAAAATCAAAAGTTTTTTTTCTTGTGATGTTATATTCAGCATTAATAAAAAATTTTTAATTAACAAATATTGACTTGTTATTATTCTTCCTACTTACTACTACACTTCTACCGAAATTGAAAAATAAATGCATTGCATAATAATTTCCTAATTCATTGCATTAGAAGAAAAGAAATAATATTTTGATGATATAGATTTTAGACCGATTAGGTGATAAATGCTTTTCACTGCATTCATTGCAAGTGTAAGTGGAAAGGATGAAGAAAAATGCATACAAATGGCTTGTATTAAAGCTGAATCATGCGATTTATATACAGCGAATACAGAGAGTAGAGTATACATCCAAAATAATAATGTGTAAAAATTACAAATTAATTTATTACATGAACACTACCAAATTACACTTTTTGCAGTTTTAATATTTAGATCTTTACATGTTATCTTTATATGTTTATGAAAAACTAGAAAACCTGGCGGTCATACGAAATGACCGCTGATCTAGATATTATAAATTGTAATTAAAATGATTTGTGCAAAGATGTCTGCTTAATTCAAACTGAATTACCCAGGGCAGACGGCGAGGACGCCCCTTTGCCCCTTCTACTTGCCACGGGGTTTGCCCCTTCTACTTGCTTAATTTTTTAAAGCACAGTGCAATGAAGGAAATCACTAGCGGTACATTTCTTAAGAGCCACCGCTAGCTCAATAAATAAAGGTGATTTAAACAATAAAATGTTAATTCACATGTCAAAGATCTCTTTGTATACAACATTTCTTGTGTAGATATTTTTCCATCATTTTTAATAAGCCGCATTTAATAAAGAATTTAATATTAAATGCACGCGCTCTTTTATTTTTACTTTGCCGACGTAGCTTTCTCTTCAAAACCGTCTGCGCTGCATTGGAAAAATCAAGCAATTTTAATTACAATTCTAAATAAATACGAAATCCGTAACAATCACGTATAGCTATAAACAAATTATGCTATAAATTGTAAAAATAAAAGAGCGCGTGCATTTTTAATATTAAATAAATAAATATCTCGTAATTACTGTTACACAAGCAACCAATAAACTATCGGCGACAGACACTTAAGCCGCATATAATACAGATATGTTTTACTGAATACAAATGAATCTTTTGATCTTGCTCTCTTGTGTGTGTAAGGCTATTGTACTTTGATTGCAAAGCGTTTTACTCTCTGATTTTACTAGTACTATAAAAAAAAAAAGTTTGGCATTCGTTGAACATACATCAGTTTGCTGTAAAAAGGCGTTGCGACATACTGTTTTATTTTATTTTGTTTTCCCAACTATGGATCGATTTTTCGACTTCATAGGTTTGGAAATAACGAACCTACAGATGATTCAGGAAGATAGAGGATATCTGACTGAACCTGTTCTGCTTTAGGGTGCTTGCCAACGAGGAATGCAGACAAATAAAAGATGGCAAACCAGAGGAAGACTCTAATGATTCTTCTACTCTCGCTACAGTTCACCCACCAGAACACAGAATGAAAAATGTTGCTTTTCCTCCTCCCC
>KK116626.1:1492426-1506451 GCA_000611955.2 Stegodyphus mimosarum
CAGTGTATGGTGACATAAATTTCTGTGCAGTGTATAACCCACCACGAAATCGACTCTCTGAAACTTTCTTAGACTCTATATTGCCTGAGGATTTCCCTACGATTGCTGCTGGGGACTTTAATTCCAAGCATACAGCATGGAATTGTAGAAAAGGCAATACCAATGGAAAAATTTTACATGAATATGTCACAAATCACCCTGTAGTATTGCACTCCCCAAGTGAATATACATATCGACCGGGCCGGCTAGAAAAATCGGACATTCTAGATATCGCTCTAACGACTACAACGGTTCCAATGGCATTAGATGTAATCCACGAACTTGATTCTGACCATCTACCTGTAATTGCTACGTTAGGAATTCCTAAACCCTCCACTAATACGACCAGAACATATACAGACTGGAAGCTTTTTGAAAATTTGTTGAAAGACTGGACTTTCCCTCAAAAAAGCCTTAGAACTGTTACTGATATTGAAAATGAAATCACTTCATTAACCAGTAAAATTAAAACTGCCATTGTAGCGGCAAGTGAAATAATTACTGATGGAGAAAAACTTTATAAATTACCCTCAAATATTCGTTTGCTAATGCAGCGCGAAATAGGCTAAGAAAACGATATCACGTGACCTGGTCTCCACCAATCAAGAGAGAAATTAATAAGCTCAGTAAAGAAATACAGAAACTTATAAAACAACATAAGGAGGAGTTATGGCAAGAAAAAATGCTGAATTTAGATGCCAAAAATGGTACATTTTGGAATTTTATCAAAAATTTAAAAACTACGTACACCAGTAACCGACCGCTGCACTTCAATAATAAGGTTGCGACTTCAGACCAAGAAAAGGCAGTTATGTTTGCTTCTCACCTAGAAGATCAATTTTCGCCAAATTGCTGGCCCATTGATGCTAATTTTGAACTGCAGACGCTCTCCAAAGTGAAGAACTGGCTTAATTCACATACAGCTAATAATTTAATAAAGCTTGCAACTCCATCCGAAGTTCAGTCTCTCATTAAAAAATTAAAGACCAAAAAAGCCCCAGGGCTTGACGGCATCACAAACACTGCCATGAAAAACTTGCCTATCAACGTTATATGCAAGATTACTTCTATCTTTAACGCTTGCATGACTCAGTCTTATTTCCCACAGCAATGGAAGACTGCCAAAATTATAATGATCCCCAAACCAGGAAAAAATCATATGCAAACAGATGGTTTTCGACCTATTAGCCTGCTGCCTGGACTATCTAAACTTTACGAAAGAATTCTACTTGCCCGTATGAAAGTGCACCTCCAAAAGCTACCACCGGAGCAATTTGGATTCCGTCAACATCTATCAACCACCAAGCAATTAGTAAGAATTACTGACTTTGTGGGACAAGCACTTCATAACAATTTAAACACAGCTATCCTCATGCTAGACGTGGCGAAAGCTTTCGACCGCGTTTGGCATGAGGGGCTAATTTGCAAATTGATTGATCTTGATTTTGAAAGAGAACTCATCCTTGTGCTACTTTCTTTCATTTCAAACAGAACTTTCAAAGTCTCCGTTGGAAACTCTCTCTCTACTAAAAGAATCATGCTGAGTGGCATTCCTCAGGGATCGGTTTTAGGTCCGATACTTTACTTGTTCTACGTGGCAGATTTCCCGAAAATCCACTACAATAGTAATGCAATACTTGCATGCTATGCTGACGACACTGCTGTTGCAGTGAAGTCAGCGAATGTTAATCATGCAATCAAAAAACTACAGGAAAACGTCCCTTACATTGAAAACTGGTGCAAACGTTGGAAAGTGCGGATTAATGCACAAAAATCGCAACTCCTTATTGTCAGGAAAAGAAAGAAGAATGCCCGCCTTAAAATGGAGCTATTACTGTTTAACGAACCCGTGCCAATTGTCAACAAAGCTAAATATCTTGGCATAACTATCAATAATAGACTCACGTGGACTCCACATATTGAGAATACTCGTAGCCATGCGCTAAGAGTCATGAAATGTCTTTACCCAATTATCGGAAAATTTTCGAAACTGGATCTGTATAAGAAAAGACTAATTTATCTTAGTACCATCAGACCAATTATGACATATGCGGCGCCAGCCTGGGCTACCGCCACTGAAAAAGATATAGAGAAACTTCAAAAAGTGCAGAACAAGTTTCTTAGGATTAGCACAAATGCCCACTATTATGTCAGAAACGAAGTATTGCATAAAGATATGAAAATTGAACCACTAAATCAATTTATTCGCAAGATTAATGCAAGTTTCTTCAAAGGTGCGTTAAATTGTGAACATCTTATGAACTTTAACTTGTTTCACTACGAGATACTTGCTGAAGATAGGTTTCTCAGGCCTTACGCTGCTTACCTGATTAAGGAAAATCAAGACTTTCCCACTTAATTAGAGATTATTAAATATTGATCTCGATAGTATTTCAGAGATCCAAACTCAAGCAGCAAGCGTCTGAGCCTGAACTTGGGTGGGTGACTACCCATGTGACCTACAGGCTCATCTTTCCATGTCTTGTGTTTATCTCCTGATGGACTTAAACTAATGTACATATGTAAATAATATAGAGGACTGGTTTATGCAATTATTTTACTATTTCTATTTTCATGTATGTTTTATATTTTATTTAATTGCAACTTTGGCGAAGTATTCTTTAGAAGATTCGCAACCAATGATAAGTCAGCTGGTCACGTGACAACTGGTCACGCCCCTTCACCATTAGCTCCTGCCCTTTTGGACTCACGCTTCGGACTAATTCTCTCTTCAGCGCCCACAGTGCAAACATCTGATGACAGCCGGAACACATCAAGCAGAATGCTTGATAATCTCGGCATAAGTGGAACTTGGTTGAATACAAATGTTTATGCATCAGCTGGTAACGATGTAGTATGCGATTTACCGCTTTTAATTAGTTATTTATTTTTTAGATGGTGCCACAAAAACTGGTGGTGGTTTTAATTACTTCTGTTTTTCCACCCTTTCATTATCCGTTCGAATGTGAAAGCTAGTACTAAATTATGAAGCTATTGAAATTTGGAGTATCATATTGTAAATGCTTCGACGATATGCAGAAGCATAATGGAAAGAAGTTAATAGAAGTGATGACTATTTTTGGTCATGCTGCATGACATTTGTAATGTACCGTATATATTCCGGCGTATAACGCGCACTTTTAATGCAAAAAATAGGACAGAAATTTACGGCTGCTCGTTATACGCCGGATATAAAAATGGCAGCTTAAAAATAAGGGAAAAAAATTTGATTTTTACATACACCAAAATGCTGCTTATTTAAAAGAAATGACATACCTTATGAAATTAAACATTTTCATTATCGGATAACATGAAGAGTTTGTCAAGCTCGTCTTCCGTTATATCTTCAGGCGTATCATCGAATTTTGTTCCATCTTCATCATCACTGTTATTTTGATCCATAAATAAATAATCATTATCCGTTCCACCTTTCACCAACACCAAATATGCTTGCTGCATCACGAATTCCATTTTTTCTTTCGCAAAATGAAAGACTTTGCATTTGAAACCAGCACTGTGTTTGTTTCTTTTTGGGGGAGTCATATTTACTACTAAAAGGATCACTAGATCAACTGTATTTCAACAAAAGCAAATGCAATTTACTAAAGCCTTCGATTTTTACTTCAAAACCTTAGCTTCCAATGACTGCAAAAAGAGAAAACACCTAACTCTTAATTTCAGGAATTCATTCAGGTTGAAAGTGCTCTGTTGTAGCATTCTTTTGAACGCTTGCATTGAATACAATCCACTCTCTTTGCTGGAACATTTAATCCCTGAAGCATTTAACCTACATATATATTGTTCCCCTTATCGCTTGTATTTGCGGTTTACCATTGTTCGAAAGGCTAGAACAAATGTTTGAATAAGTGACATCAAAAGAGAAGGCCATTGCACATGTAGATTTTAGGTTGCTTAGCGAAGAATTGGGAACACGCTATTCGACGAATATACCTAAAAATTAAAAAAATGTAGCTTGAAATTATAGATGCGCGTTATACGCCGGAAAATACGGTACATGTTTGTAATGTATATGCCTGAACCTCTCACAGAAATGGCCTTTTAAGTGTCCCTCTTGCTTTTGTTTTGTAAAATTGGAATTCAAAATTTAATAGCTCATTAAAGTAATTAATGAAATCATTTTCAGTTACGTGTTTTTTATTATTTTTATTTATTTTCACATTTAAAAATGCCATTTTAGTGGCGCCATCTAAGAAATAGCTAACTAACTAAAAGAGCTAGATCGCATACTACAACACTACCTATCAAATGAGAGATAGAGAGAGAACTTATTATACAGAATATTTAACTGATGGAGAATTTATTGCAAAATTCAATGTAAAAAGTGCAATTAAAGTATCTAAGAGCAGATGATTATTAGGCACTGAGTTAAAAAGTAGGATTTCGGGAGGAGGGATATCATGTCTTCGGAGAGAAACCATAATGAATCTTTCAACAATAATTCTCAGCTTTAGTAAGATAAAGACCAGGCAAATTCTCTCTTTACTTTTAAATAAGATGACAACGTAGTTCAGAGAAATTAACTCGAAAATTCTTTTTCATTCATTCTTAAAATTAACGCATTATACTAACGTAAAGTTCGACACTTAATTATGAGATAATCACAAAGAGTATTAAAACATTAGTACATTATGTGACATGTTGACAAATCTAAATTTAAATTAATTGTCAATCCTAGAACTAACAAAACCTTGTATAACATTGTTATTTCATTATACCCAAAACGTTAAGTCAATCTGTGCTATTTTTTAAAATATATCTCATTCCAAAAATTTGGGGTAAAATTGGCTGTATATTATTAAACTAGTGTTGGTTCAGAGAGAAAAAAAAGTATTGAGAAAGCTATTTTTGCATTGTTTTAAATCATTATAAAAGTCGTCTGAGAAGACAAGTAGGAAAACATATTAGCAAAATTCTTATTATCAGATATTACATACGACAGAGCAGTATTTATATTATAAGAAGCATATAATTCAATAAATAAAAATGGTTCCATTTAATGTCTAATTCTGAATAATAATTTCAAGAACGAATAATATTGTTGCGAAAAATTCGGCGGTTGCGCCTGTATGCCAGCTTTCCGGCATAGCACGAGGGTTGCCATAGAATAGCGTATGGTAGGGTTGTCAGATTGGCGACTTTATCGTTCATTTGGCGAAATCCCATGGTCCAATCGGGAAGCTTCTAGAATAACTTCCTGTCGAGATATTTCTCGAAACGTGTGGAACCTAAGGAAAAGCTATATAAACCCTGCGTTTCTGAGAGCCGGCATTGTGAGAATAGCTGCTTACTGTGAGTGAGTGCTAAGCTACGCGAGAGTTTTGTGAACGGAAAGCGATTGAGATAATGCTTTGCCGTGAAGCTACCTTTACAGTATAGCTTGACAGTGTATTGGTGATTGTTCCATGGTGTTTATTATAAGTTTAGTGTTGCCGTGAAGCTACCTTTACAGTTACAGCCTGAAGCTGTGTTGCTGATTGTTTCAGCGTATTTATTGTAGATTTTCGATGCTTTTAAAGGTAATTTTGGAACTGTGCTATAAATAGTGATTTTTGTAAATAAATTGTGCTTTTTATTGTTCTGCATCGTGTTTTCCTCGGATACTCTCAAATCCACGAACCCGTATAACGCAACAATATTTTGAATTTAAAATCATAACAATCAATAGTTATTGAAAATGTTAAATTTAGTTTCATTTACTTTTGTTCTCCTTTCCAGTTAATTCTGAGATGAATCGATAATCAGAGACAATGAGAAAATTGCAGACAACGTCTGCGTTTCGGTAACCGACCTCGTTCGAAAAGCGTTTTTTAAAATGTTCGTTATATTTTTGAATTTGTGCAATTTTTTAATGAAATGTACTCAAACTTAAATATAATTACTGCAAAAGTGATTAAAAAATCATTATTTTGAGAAATATTTGCAAAAAACTTAATAATTTAACTAAGAACTGATAATAAGAATTTTGCTAATATGTTTTTCTACTTGTCTTCTCAGCCGACTTTTATAAGGAATTAAAACAATGCAAAAATAACTTTCTCAATACTTTTTTTCTTTCCGAACCAACACTAGTTTAATAATATACAGCCAATTTTACACTAAATTTTCGGAATGAGATATATTTTAAAAAATAGCACAGATTGACTTAATGTTTTGGGTAAAATTTTAAGTCAAAATTAATAAAAACATCAACCATCACTGACAAGAAAATATTCATGACAAAAATCTATGTTTGACTTTATTATATATATACTACCTAGAAGCATACATTCAACTACAATAATTTGAAAATATTGATTCACTAGCAATATATGGCCAAATGTGTCAGTCAACACTAAGAAAATTTTTTAAATACGCATGCTATTGAAGGAAAAATGCTGTAATTTAAATTCTATGGGGTTATTTTTTTAATTTCTTGTCTACATTATGTATAATAATGTATAAAACATGTGTGCAAAATTTCAAATGATTCTGTGATGAACTTTTGGAGTTATCATGGTTTTCAAGAACATAAATCATAAAAAAAAGAATTAATCAAAAATCACGTTTAAAGTTTTGAGATTACTGTTACATGACAATAGACATAAATATTCATTAAAAGTGCTCCTGCCTTATACATCGGCCCTTCATTTTTTTCAAAACAATCCTTTTTTTGTTTTCCAAAGGCTCTCAGTTTTTTCCCTATGAATTTTGGTGAAGCTTGATGAACGTTTTCGAGAATCATTAATTTCTTGTTGCAGGCTAAATTCTTATACCCTTAGACTGTAGAATATCCAGGAGTCCTTTTAAGTGACTCAAATATTTTAATAAGACCAGAAAATCCATCATTAAATAGAATTACACTGATATTGGCACCAAAAATTAAACATTTTAACCCAACAAATGTGTTTTTAGCTAATAAATTGGCGCAGGAAATTTGTACACAAAACAGAAAGCTCAATGTAAACAAAACAATAAGTTTGAAACGTTGTTGCCAAATGAAAAAGAGAAAATACACTGACAGTATTCTCCAAACATATCAAAATGCTTAAAATTATTTATTTTATAAATAACATAGAAAAAAATGGAAATTGCACCTTTAATTTGCCCTTTCTTTAACTTCCCGTGTGGCAGACAGTTACTTCCGGCTTGTTGTATATCAGAAAATCATTCTAATCGTGAATTCTGATGAAATTTTCCAAAATAATTTTTATTACTTTAATTTAAAATTTATACATTAAGCTTCCCAAAACTACTTTTATTGTGTTTCCCCTGTCGTTAGGAGAATTATAGCTGCCCTTGTTCTACGTCATGAAGCGGATTTAAGAACCCGGAAATTGATGTCTAAATGTACACAGACTACTCTAAATAACTTTAAAATGAGAATTTTTCATTTGAATACTTTTGATGATGTTCAAAAGATGATTTTGAACCTTTCATTTATTATTAAGTGGTCGGGAACAAGATCAGTTTTGCAATTTAGTTTTCATACTGAGCAACATTTTGCTTTCCTTCTGTTTGTGTTTGCATTACGTTAAACCCATGTTTTGAAAAACTTTAATTTTTCAATTTTTCTGTTACAGTAATTTTACGACACTTTCCACAAATATTCTATAAAATATTGTGTATTAAATGGACTAAAAGTTTAGGTTTATGTACCTTGCGGGGGAAAAAAAAAAGAACTCTCATATCTCTCGTTCCTTTGGGCCGTTTGACGAAATTTGACGTTTCAAATTGCGTTTTCCATGTCTTGAAAGCACGACTTAGGATATATATTCGATTTATATACAGCATTGTCCTAACGTAGGTATTTTGACACAAAATCGGACTTTTTCTGAAATGACATACCATTTTTTTTCCATATTTAGATTCTACGACTCAAATTATGCTTAAATATTAAATTTGTAATTTTTGGAGAGAAATTTATGAAGAAATTCAAAAATTTACCTTAGCTTTTTTTTTTTTTCCCCCAGTTTGCACCAACCAAAAAACTCACTTGGCGAACTTCTTAATTTATAGCAACCCATTTTTTAACAGAGTGCGTAAAACCACATTTTCTTCATTATCGCTTATAATAAATACGCCAAATTTCAAAACGCGCGAAAATGTAAATTCACGTATATCTTAAGATATTTTGAATAAAATTATTTTTTGCAGCTATCTTAGAAATACATCTACTTTGAGATGATGACACAAATTTTATAGTTTATAATTCAAAATGTTTTTCGGAAAATTTATAAAAATCGCTTAAAAATACAAATTTAAAAAGAAATCTTAAAAAATTGGCGAATTTTGTTTGGAATGAACTTAAATTTCGAAATATGAAAGGAAGAATCAAATAAGTTTAATAAAAAAAAAGACATTAATAAATATATACTAAATTCAATTAACATTAAGGAACTAAAATTTTGAGAGCTTTTTTAATAACTATTCGTGCGATTTTTACAAAACTTAGCAGTTTGGCAAAATTTCAGTCGTAGAATCGAAATATGGATAAAAATTCCCAAGTCATTTCAGAAAAAGTCCGATTTTGTGTCAAAATACCTATATTAGAACAATATTATATATAAATCTAATACATATCCTAAGTCGCGCTTTCGAGACATGGAAAATGCAAGTTGAATTTCGTCAATCGGCCCAGTAGAATGGGAGATAACAAAACTCTTTTTTTTTTTTTCGCGCAGTGTACATATATAAAATTTGCTTTAGACAATTTTTCAAAAAATAGCTAGTGCATGTATTCAAACAAGCATATGTAATAAACATTTTTCTTTATCTTTTACATATTAGTCGATTTAATTCCTCATACCTTAATAGACATAAGTGACAAATATAAAAGTAAAATATTTTAAAATCTTCATTTCTAATAATCCTGAAATTTAACATATTTTTAACACAAAACGTAACAAAAACCACAAAAAATTACACTTATAATTAATATGTCTATCACCTGTTTATATTATTTTAAGTAGTATTCTGCTATATATCACCAATAATAGATTTATTTACACTATTTCCAAATTTTCGATATCCAACGTAGTCGGATACCTCAAGTAGAAAAATGGCTGAAAATGAAGTTTCATAAAGGTATGGGAGGAAGGGGAAGTATGTTGGGTGAAATATGAAACTCTTGAATACAACAGTCATAAGTTATTGAAAAACTTAAACCTAGTTTCTTTTGTTACGATTGAGTTTTTGAAGGCTTTAGTTAAACTACTAAGACTTTAGTTACTATTTTTGATCCAATTAGCTCATTAAATTTGGAGACAACTACAGGTTAGCAAATCAGACAGTAAATTTTTTGCAGATTGCAGAAAATTCCTCTATTGCATTTCAAGCACAATAATGATAAGGAAAAATTGAAGTTTTACAAAGAAATGTGATGGAAAAAAAAAGTCAAAGATAGGTTCACTTTTCATATTTATTTGGAATTGCTCACAGCGTAAAAAGTACTTTCAGGGCTTTGTCTAGTAATAAAAGTTAAAAGGTTTCTTCGTGGAAAGACTATATATTTAACAAGATCACAATCCCACCTACAGGATGTTTCGTAAACCTTAACCCAGGTGCCATTAAGAGTGTTCCACGTTTTTTAAAACATAGTGTGGCATAACTGCATATTTTCAATGCCTATGAAAAGTATTCATGCTCTTAAACAGTTCATGGAGGAAAAGGTACCTAAACTTCACCTACAATATAGAACTTTTGATCGAGAATTATTAGAATAAAAAAAAGAATTGGGTATGTTTATTAAAGATATTATAGAAAACTGTGATCATTGGAATCCTTTATGTGTCACTAGTCCATGGGTTCATTAAATTTTTAGCTGAATGTAAGAAACAATTTCTCCTAGAGGTGTTTTGAATATTTTGCCATTCAGATAAAAAAAAAACTTTCAAATTTCACATTACGTCCAAGGGGGCTTTTTTTTTTTAACATTTTGTATGTTACTTTTATTTATTAAATATCATGTTCTTTGCACTTAAACCACAAAATTCAATTCAACTGCAACAATATCACAAAATAATTTTTAAATGAGAATATCTTTAGAATTTCCGATACAGTCTCGCACAATGGAGATAAAAATGTGTGTGGTCCCCCCCCCCCATACAGTGTTGCCACTGCTCGCTTTGAAATCATTGAGTTTGTTTATAAAAAATTCATTAAAGTGTTACAAAATATGAAATTGATAATAAAACAAATTCCAAATTAGGGCTTCCAGATGCCCATATTCGTATTCAAAATTTGATGTCTCTAGGTATCGTTGTTTTTTCACAATGCAAGAAACATACATACATCCATACAGATTCTTCATTACTTAATTTTTTTTAATATAACACCAGGCAATAATATTTGCCGGCAACAATTTGAGAAGTGAAACGAATATTTAAAGTTCTTAACACAAAATGCCAAAACGAAATTAATAGCCATTCTGGACTAACACCCTTTGGACTAAAAGTTGCAAAATTTCAATATGTGTTCACATTACAAAGAAACAATTTTAAAGCAGTATGGGAAAATGTTAGCGCACAAGAGACAAATGGATTGTCAGCTAAAATAATGTGTGTTGACAGATGTGAAATCAGGCACCTTTACATTGATATTTTAGATAATATATAAAATCAAACAGCTGAAAGATTTTCCTTACTAAACTTGAGTTTATGGCTCTTCTTAATGAACAGAACTTGGTTTCCTACAATTTTAATTTTCTTAAAATACTGTTACATAAATAAAGTGCTAGTTTATACTGCAAACTGCTTGGTTTCTGTAAAGTTCCAAACCTTCTGTAAGGTTTGAGTTGATTCATTTATATTCTTCAACAAAGTCTGAATACAGACCTGTACATATATGAATACCAACATTATTCATAGCATTATGGATGAAGTTAAAAATTAGCTTCCCTCATTCTATTTACATGGGCTTTACCTGCATCTGCAGAATAATCATTTTCATCATTATATTAGATAATGAACTAACAGGGTATATTAAGTGCTTTTAGCATAACATCCACTGACAAACAACTTCTGGGAGTTAAAAGAATTGCCCTCATTTTATGAAGGCATTATAAGGAATTTGCTATTAAAAGCAGAAGGGCCAAGTTCACATTCAAATAATTTTAATTCTATTGAGTGTAATTCAAGTATTATTTCTAGACTTTAATTATATCTTAAGCCTCAGGTCTATGCTGCTATTTATTTAAATTAAATAATATGTGTATCATAAATACTATTACGAATTTTGTATTTAGATAGCTCATTTTAGTAGAATTAGACTTTGCAGAGAGTTCGTGAGCACTTTTACTACAGTAATGCAAAGGATGATGTGCAAAAGTGGTGCCAATCTTGCGATACCTGTGCAGATTGGAAAAGAACAAAGAAACACAACTCAGGCAAGTTGCAACGCAGGAGTGCCTTTCGACTGTATCACCTTTAATATCTTGTGGCCTTTGCCACAAGCTGCTGATGATAGCAAACACATCCTTGTTGTTACTGATTACTTCATCAAGAGGCCTGAAGTGTATTCTATTTCTGATCAAGAGGCTGTCTCAGTAGCAGAGGTAATGATGCAGGACTGAGACAAAAAGTTACCTCTATTTTTACTGGCTTATCACAGTGCTGTCCACGAGACTACCGGCTATTCTCCATTTCGGATACTCTTTGGTCATGATCTTTTGTTTGGTTGCCCTCTGGATAACTGAGCATATAAAAACATAATAAGTAACAGCAGAAAACAATAGAAAACATAATAGCAGAAAAGCCAAATGAATGGGATGGGGTGGAATTAGTCTGAAATTATAAAAAAAAGTCATTTTATTCATTACCAACTTGAATATCAAATGCCTACTTTTAAATTATATGAGATTTCAAAAGAAAAAAAGGGCATTTTAGATATAAATGCCGAAGAAAAACATCATATTCCATTATGAAATTCTGTTGACCATGAACATCGTTGGAGATTTCCTAAAACTTGTGCCAGTTAGAAGTTTAAAGGAACAGATCATTCTTTCATTGGTTAGATAATCAACATATACTAGTTATGGACATAACATACAGAAAAACTTAAATCAGTTGTCCTACTTACTCAACTGCATAGCCATTGCACTGAAGACAAGTTCCAAATTTTAATAATTTTTTTTTAAAAAAAAGGTGCTTAAAAACCAGATAAATAACAGTTAACTTATATCGTTTAAAAAAAAAATTAAATCAACTTATCGAGAGTAAATCAAGATTTATATAAATACAAAGCATTAATTCCCGCTTACCCATTATTGGCACTGTTCGGCAATAGGTTTTGTTTGATTCAAATCATTATCCGATTTGTCTTTTATAGCACAGTTACAAATTTCTAATTTTCTTAAATTTACGCTAAAAAAAAGTCTGAAAAAGTGAAAAATATTTTGGTTACTTAAGCTTTCCAGTTAGCTGAATGCTGAATAGTCAAACTTTTACTGTAATAAGATACCATATTGCTCTGACAATCCTCGAGTTGGAGACTCGATAAGAATTTTCTTATTTAAATATAACAAAGAACCTAATTTTAATTTTTGACAAAAATACTTATCTATATCTTTAAAGTTGTTCCAAGTAACCAAAGCAATATTTTCTGAACCAGAAAAATACTTAAAAGTTTTCTTTTAACTAATTCCATTCTTCAATTTCAATACAATCATACATATACTAAAATGATAAGACTTCACCTTTTAAAACATCAGGGAAGATATTTTGATTTATATTTTATAGAAATATTTTTTGCAATGCATTTTTCAAAAACCCAAGCCATTTATATATTTAGTAGGATCAGAAACAGGACATTTAAATTTTTTTTAATCCAAAGAAATAATTTCAAAATTATTTTTTGACAATTTAGAAATAGGCATTAAATAATAATGAATTAATAAATATCTAAATTTATAACAACAATAAAAATAATTTAAACATATATTATTACCAAGATAGCAACTCAAAAGCAGAAATGGAAAGTAGATAAATGAATAGTGTAAGAAATTAACACCCATTTCTGCTGATCATGGAGATGCACATAAAAAACAGTCACTAGGCATAACTTTACTGTAAACACAATGCTGGAATATTTTTATTTTACTTGCAGCTTAAGTTATCACTAGTTTTGTAGCACTGCATAATTATTGTTAAGAATTGGTAAATAACTTAACTAAACATTTTTCCCCCTTTCTTCTTGACATTTCTATTATATAAGTAATAATTTAAATAGATACCTTATGTACTGCATTGAAAATCTGATTTTCAAATGGTAATAAATACTTCTTTTTTAATTTCACAGATGAACTTCTCAATGCACTTTGAAGATAAACTCATTCTGCCATGTCTTTATAAATGCAATAATTCAGGATGCAAGAGGAGACATGTACTTTTAATCATGGCCAATGGTTACACATGGCACTAGCATGTAAAATCTATACTTGCATATTTGCAATCAGATGTAACATTTGTGACTATTCAATACATTTTATTTCTGGACAAAGCAATTCTTTAAAAGCATATTCTGGTTCACATATCATTATGAGTGCAATCAACATCCATTCTTCAACATTTTTGCACCTTTTCAACATCTTAAGACAAATATGGTGAAAATGCGCTTTAGCCCAATGCTTGGCGATGTTTTGAAAATTGCCAATTCGGCGCGTTTCTGCGAAATGTCTTTGCAATTGCAACCTTCCCGACACGCTCCGCGAAAACCTACTGTAAACAAAACATAGAATTTCTAATGCATAAATTAGTATGGAAACTGTTGCCACAAAATGATAATAAAATAATATGCAAAACGAACATTATGATCATTAAAATATTTGTCAGTTAGGTTTAAATTAATTATTTACATTTTATGTTGTAATACTTACACATTTTATGCCGTTACATAGCCTTCCCGACACGCTCCGCGAAAACGTAACCAAAATGGCATCGAAGAAAGAAGGAATTTTTTTTAAAAGGGCATTAAAATTACAAACGATACCAT
>KK116626.1:1506770-1548416 GCA_000611955.2 Stegodyphus mimosarum
GTTGCCTACATTGTCCAATTCGCTCAAGTTTTTTTTTTTTTTAAGTTTAAAAGGAACGCTGTGCACATGGCATTTTCTTGTAATTTATTTTCGTTATTTTAACTTATTTTGTTCATTTGTGCACGTTGCCTACATTGTGCAATTCGTTCAAGTTTTTTTTTTAAGTTTAAAAGGAACGCTGTGCACATGGCATTTTCTTCTAATTTATTTTCGTTATTTTAGCTTATTTTGTTCATTTGTGCACGTTGCTTACATTGTGCAATTCGCAGATGTTTTTTTAAGTTAAAACGGAACGGTGTGTACATGGTATCATTTGTAATTTTAATGCCCTTTTAAAAAAAATTCCTTCTTTCTTGGATGCCATTTTGGTTACGTTTTCGCGGAGCGTGTCGGGAAGGTTATGTAACGGCATAAAATGTGTAAGTATTACAACATAAAATGTAAATAATTAATTTAAACCTAACTGACAAATATTTTAATGATCATAATGTTCGTTTTGCATATTATTTTATTATCATTTTGTGGCAACAGTTTCCATACTAATTTATGCATTAGAAATTCTATGTTTTGTTTACAATAGGTTTTCGCGGAGCGTGTCGGGAAGGTTGCAATAGCAAAGACGTTTCGCAGAAACGCGCCGAATTGGCGATTTTCAAAACATCGCCAAGCAGTGGGCTAAAGCGCATTTTCACCACATATTTTTTTACCTTATGTATATATAATAAAAAGGTTTAGTTTGGAAGAATATATACTTCATTAAATGTTAAATACTGAATAGGAAAATTTTAATTACTGAACAACAGTATTGAAAACATGTATCACTACAAAAGTCCTTATTCCACCATTAAGAAATCTATATATATAAAGAAGAAAGTCTGTGTGTTTCTTTGTTCACTAACAACTCAGTCACTACTATAGTTATCGTCACCAAATTTTCTACAATTCTTTTCCTGGTCCTGGAAAAGGCCAACACTCCCTTTTTTCAATAATAATAATAATAATAATAAGCTAAAATCAGTGATATTAATTAAAAATGCTAATTTTCACCATCATTTTTCCGAATGGCAACAGTGCTGATATAATGGGAGCGAATTTATTTTTCTATTGAAATTTTTATGTGGGTTTCATATCGCTCAAAATAATGATGTATTTGTTTTTATTTTTATTGACCCAAATGGCAATTCCATATGTCATATGGGTATGTATACCATATGATTCTATGATTACGTAGTCAGTTGCAATAGATGTATTGAATATTACTTCGTTCCTTTCGCATTTTTTACAGTGATGCATCATATTCCTTATGATGTGTAATATGCTATTATATTAATTTTCAAATGATGTCATGAATAAAATAATACATTACACTCAATCTAACTTAACTTGCATCAGGTACTTCCTTCCACTAGTATTAAATAAAATTACTGAATTTTAGCCTCATATTTTCATATTACTTACAGTTAAGTTAAACTCCAGTTCAGCTCATACAATTTTCTTATGCATAATAATATGTAATAACACAGCCAGTGAAAGAATAAGCAAATTACTTTCTTAGAATTTGCAAATTTAATTCATTCGTTAGAATATATAGAACACAAATTGGCACAACAAATGCAGATTGCAGTATGTTCAATTTCAAAGATAATTTTACAACATAAATTAAAAAATACTTAAATACCACAAAGACATCTGTTATAAAATGCGACATAGGAAACCAAGTGTTATTAGCATACCTGCTCCACAATCATGTTAAAGAAGGGAACAGGGAAGAAAAGGCATTATGAATTTCAGAAACCATATCACTTGTTAGAGTGCTTCTTTGGAACTTCTGAAATGCTAATTTGTTACATCTTCTTGTTAACATGCATGCCCCCAGTGCTGCTATAATGGTTGCACTGCAGGACAGATTATCAGGTTTTGATTGTCGCTTACTATAACTCTGAGCCCAAAAATTAAATACACCTAGGGATCCTGACAATAAGTCACCCTGTCCACCACAACGTCGTGGGCTACCTTCTTCAGAACAAATCACTGTATCAGTACCATCTGATATTACATCCACTAGACCTTTTTTAACTATAGTGACATTACCGAGAAGTTTTGCTAATTGTTGAACATGTTTATCAGTAAAATCACGTTCTATTTGCTCATTTGATACTGCACTATACAGCCGACCAAATTCAACTTTGTTAGGTGTGAGAATAGCATTTCTATAACCAGCAATACAATCTGGTGTATTTTTTAAAAGAAATAATGCATCAGCATCAAATACTATCGGCAATTTGCTTTCCTTTGCTAATTTTATCAAGTTCCGCGTAGATTCAAAAATAGATTCTTCACGACCTAATCCTGGACCAATTACAAGGGAGTGCAAATAAGGTAGATGCTCTGCAATTTCTTCAATGAAATTAGGACTGTCCAGAATAGGATGCACGATAAGTTCTGGACTATAAGATTTTATAACTGGAGAAGCATCCTTCGTACAAAATACATGGGCGAGATCACAACCAGTTTTCAAGGCAGATATAGCTGCAAAGTATGGTGCACCAGTATAGTTTCTGCTTCCACCTATTACACCTATTCTGCCATCAAGGCCTTTATGAGATTTGTTCGACAAAATTGGAATAATTAAGTCAACTTCAGCTTTCAGATCGAGATTCATTCTCTTTCACGATCAGCGTTTTGAATCTAAAGTCCGGAACTAAAATAAAGTTGAAGTGCTTAGCTATCAGTTTCACTAAAATACATAAAATTAATAAATATGATATTTTTCATTCTCATTATTGAAATATTTACTGAAAGAAGGTAAAGAATGTTTCTAATCTGAATAAGAATATTTTTCCTTTTTATCTCTAACTTCCGTTATCTTCTGTTGTAGAAAATAGTTTTCCTTGTATTAGATGTTAGAGTCTTATATTAATTAAATTTTTTCTATTAATCATATTCAAATGTAATCCTTAGAATTTTGTTTCTATTATTTTAATTTTGATACATCCAAACTTAAATAATTTTGTAGACGAACATCAAACAATACTGTAACTATAGCTACAAATATGAACGATGATTTGTAAACGTCATTTCAAGGGAAACCGAAATATATTTGATAACGTTATGTGCTTAATTAATTAATTATGGAATCTCCGGACTCTCTCACATATCAGAAAAGTGATGATACCAGTCTCGAAGGAGATATTTCTGGCAGGCCAACGGGTCAAGAAAATGCTGAATATCACACCTTAGATGAACCTGTTAAAGAGACTATACTGCGGGATCTAAAAGCTGTGGGCACGAAATTCTATCATGTTTTATATCCTAAGCAGAAAAAAGCTCTGCTAAAAGATTGGGATTTATGGGGACCACTTATCCTTTGCGTTTTCCTCGCTGCTGCATTACAAGATGAAAGTAAGAACAACGAAAATGACAGTGGATTGCAATTCGCCGAGATATTTTTTATCGTATGGGTCGGCGCAATTGTTGTTACAATAAATTCCAAACTTTTAGGTGGAAATATATCTTTCTTCCAAAGTGTGTGTGTTTTGGGTTATTGCTTGCTTGCACCTTGTATGGCTTTATTATTTTGTTTGTTCCTCGATGTTCTCTTCAGTCAGACCCTAGCACTTTTCATATTTAAATTTATTATAGATGCTGCAGGATTTGTGTGGGCTCTTATCGGAGCTACTGTGTTTTTGGGTGACAGTCAGCCACCAAGAAGAAAAGCTCTTGCTGTATATCCAGTATTTTTGTTTTATTTTGTTGTCAGCTGGATGATTATATCTCGTTCGTAAATATTTTATTGTGTATTGAAGATATATTATTCTTAACAATATGCTATAGAAATTACTAATAAAACTTTCATGTTTTAGTTTTGGCACTTTTGTATAGTGAGAATATTAGTACTGCATTTTAAACCATAAATTTACATTAAATTGAAATTTATTATGACACTAATTTAAATTGAATAAGAAAATAAATTTTTAAATTGGTATACTTCGTGGCTTAATAACTTTTTACTTTTAAAACAATATAAACGTATGACTCGCATATGAAATATTTTCCGAATATTTACTATGTTAACTTTTTTTTTAAGGTGATTAAGCTCCAGTTAAAAAGTTAAAAATATGGGCTAATATTTAAAAGTTATTTTGTCGAATGTAATCACTAACTTTATTAAAACTTTTACAAAGCAATATGAAGGGAACTCTATAAAAGTGTTCTTGTTATTAAATTTGTAATATTATGACTTGAATATGGCAGACTGTCATCTGATATTTATTATTACACTTTTGATCTCCAAATGACAAAAAAAGATCAAAATAAAAATTGTAATTTAAAATATATGACAAATTCGATAATGCCTTGTACTAATTTTGTTATGAAATCTATAAATATTGATTTTTAATGTATATTTATAATGAATGATGAATATATATTAATTTTTATTTTAAGTAACCTTTGTTAATATTTATCAGCAAATTAATTTTATTATCTCTAATAACTAAGATCTATGTATTAACGTAATATTTTTTGTCTTCTATGTATACGTTTTAAAAAAGTTATGACAAATACATGTTGATAATTAGCCTTATTTTAGAAAAGTAGATGTAATATTATGAAATATATTATTGAATTTAATATAAACATTTGGAATAAAATATAATAATTTTATTAATATAGAATAAACATTTAATGGAATTTAATGTAAGTTCTTTTCAAAGTTGCTTTATGAATTTGTAAAAAGTTTTAATCTCTCATAATTTTTATCAGTTAATGTTTCAGTAAAATTCCAAGATTTCCATTTTACTGAAATGCATAAGCAAATACCAAATACAAATAATATTTTATAGCTGAAATCCAAAAAGGAATATTAATATAATTATTGACAAAACTCTCTTAGTTTGTCATACGATATAATGTTTAATGATGTAGTTTAAATTTGTGCAGCCCTCAGTGAAAAACAGTGGCCCTTTGCATTCACCTGCTATATTATTTCTTGTTTCTTTTTTGTTAGCATAGGACCATACACTGAAATATTTGATGCACTGTATTGAGTGAAAAGCTTTAGCAAAATATAGTTTGAATCTTCAGATATTTTTTCTTAAACTTGCAACTTCTTTGAAGCGGATTTTCTGGAAACTTTTTCTTTTTTCTAAATTGATTTTTGAACATACATTTCATGTTCTTAGATGAAAAATTTCAATGTTTTTCTAGTTTGGCCGATATACGTCAAAGCGCATGGACATGATACTCTAAAATTCCAAAGAAATCAGGGATGGGATTTTTAAGGGTCGAATAACAAATTCTACTGAATAGGTGAGAAAATGGCTTGAAATTTGAACTTGCTGAGAATATGAGTAATTTTGTAATTAGTAGTTGGGCAAACTTTGCCATAACATCAATTGCGTGTTTTTGGCTAAAGTAACAGCTAAACGTGCTATCGGTTAAATGTCAGGTAGGATACGAACTGCACGAAATTTAATTGACGACCCCCTTTCTCATCTAATCAGAAGACCACTTTCTTAGTGCCAACTGCCCTACAACTATTAATAGTCAGCTTTTTCTTCCCCCCCCCCACCTTTTATATCACGGATGAGCAGAACAAAAGTAACCCACAAACTGCGCGACTTTTTCCTGTCCCCTCTTTCTAAGAACCTGAATTTCCAACAAGATGGTTGCTACAAAAAGTCATTTGTCCCCGTAAAAGACATTTATTGAGGCTACAAGCCCCTATTTTCTTTTATCAGGTATTGTAAAAACTGTGGATACAAAAGAAATATTAAATTAAAATCTGGCTTCTGCTAAAGAAAAAATAAATTTCTTTTACATGCTATAAAAATAGTGAGTACGCTTAAATAACTCACTATTCACTTAAGCGTACTCACTATTTTTAATAAAATTTTTATACGTAACGTATAAATACGCTTACGTATAAAAATACGCTTAAAAGAATAGTGAGCTAGATCTTGTATATTCTCTACAAGAATTCAAAAATTTCTGAGTTGTAGATTTTAGCTACTGACATATATATGTGTGTGTGTGTGTATGTATACAAAATTGTGAATAAACTATAGATTAATGACATACATAAAAATGATACATAATCAACCTTTCAAATATTGGATTTGTAGCACATCTTAAATTAGTTTTTTTGTCTAGATAAATATTAATAAATCTTCTTAGCCTGTAGAATGGTTATAAATTTCAAATTATTGATGAATAGTTCTAATTTAATTTTAAAATTTCTCTCTATTAAATCTAAAAGTTAGGTTTCTTAAGCGGTTCTAAATTCACACCAATGTTATTGTAATATGTGTCTTATGAAGCTTTCCATTTTTAAGCTTTAAAGTTATTTAACATTCTTACAAATTCCGTATTTTAATATAACAAATGTTTAAATATCTATTCTGTTTTCCAATTACTCTATCTGGTATACTTTGATATACATTTGATTTCTAGTACACATTTAATTAATAATAATTGATAATTATGAGTATCCATGGCATTTTCATAATTAATAGAAAAAATTCGAATTCCCTTATATTTGTATCTTGTAATTTTTAATTTCCTCTTAATCTATTTCTTTCTCATATATATTGTTTTGTATTGTATTCATGTATGTATTGTATTCATTCAATTCAATATTTCATGTATCTAGAATTTGTATATTGTGTTTGTATTTATGCCAGTTTATATTTAAGTAACTTTTATGAACTCTTGCATCATAACTATAGCACAGAAATGTTTCTTACACTTTGGTACAAATTCATCTTCAGTATGCAGGTTATTTTCCAATCTAGTTTCAGTCTTAATTATTTGTAAAATTAATTATTTGAAATTATTTATAAAGAAAGATGATCACTAAATCCCCCTAATAATATTTCTAACTGTTGTAATTTAAAATACAATGAGTTCATGTGATTTATAATATACCTCATTTATAATTTTTTTTAAAAATTTCAGCGATATTGGAATTAACAACAGATACTCATAATGTTATACATTTAGATTACACTAACTTAGAATGCCATTGCCTTCGTTTATTTCGTAATGGCATACAGATAAGTTTAACTCATTCACCAAACATGTAAATCTATAATTCAGCATACTTTTGTGTTTACGAGTACTGCATCTTCTATTTCCTTTCATATACTATTCAACACATAGCATCTCGTCAGCCTAGTTTCAAAAGTTCTGACGATCAAGCGGTAAAGTCACTAATGGTAATTCGACTTGAGTGTCAAATCCCAGAAATACTCAACTCTTTCTTCCTCTGTACATATTTACTGTGGAAAAATGCATTGTAACCATTTCAATTTATGAAGTAAAAATATTTTTTGAATTTATTCATTAAAAATATTGCAAAACTTTTCACCTTATCATATCTCTCTTCAAATCCCTTTAATAAGAAAAAATAAGCAAAGAAATTAACTCGATTTCTGTGATTGATAGCTTGGTGCAAGTTATATGTAGCTTTTTCCAAAAACATAGAATTTATTCAGCTGGTCAATAAATTCGGATTATTTCTACATTTAATTTGCTTAACATGTTTAATACAGAATTTTCTTTTCATACTGAAAGCGTTTAACTTTATGGCTTAAGATTTACATTATGACTCTGAGGCTCACTCGTCAAAAAGATATTGAAAGTGAAGAAATCGACCTAATTCACTATTCTAATAAGAGTTTTCAAATGTAAATAAACAGAGACATGTTAGGCTCATAATAACAACAAGAGAATAACATAATTCAATCACTTAAAGCAAAAATGCAGGGATTTATCCATATGTAAGAATAAATAAAAAACAGCTCGGAGGCAGGTAACAGAGTGGGTACATATGTGCGTATATATATGTAAGAAAAATAAAGAATATGTCTAAGATTAAATTAACAACGTAAATTTCCCTTCTCAATTCTAAAAATAATAACCTCTCTATGCACTGCGTCATTTCTAGATTGATCCATGTCATATGGCACTTACATAATTCTGATGATGTAAATGGAACTAAAAGTCAAGTAACCAATAATAATTTTACAGAAGTATTAACTATCCAATCAAAATGCATTGTAAACCAAAACTAACTCAGTCTGAATTGGGATTTCACCCTGAACGTAACGCACTTGCTCTTTACGCTTCAGTAAAGTTGGACTGCTGTCTGCTACTTTCTTCTTTCTTACTGAAAATTTATCTAAAATGTGAGCTATTTTGGAATAGGTACATTTCATGTGCCAAGTTGATTGTGGCCACAACAAGCGGAAATAAAAAATGAAGATTTAATATGCCTTCGCCTCCAATATCCTATTCGTTATGGATCAACACTTCTACAATGTTAAAATTCCTGCTTGTCATTACTTCAGACTTTTTTTATTATTATTACATATATATATATATATACTTTTGATGCGATCGATTGCAACCAAAAAGGGAGGTGCACAACTACATGCTATAGCAGTCCCATATATATAATTTCAACATTCTGAGGCTAATCATTTTGGATTTGTGTGAGATACATACATATGTACCTACAGTCGTCAAAAAATCTCTTCTGAATCCATTTTAAATCTATTTTTCAATCCGTTTTGAAAAAAAGAGTCCTTTTTTCTGTACGTACGTACAGATTCTAAGCAAAAAAATCTTCATTTAAATGGATTCGAGAGCGGTCAAAATGGATATTTTTGTTGAAATACAGCATTCGAAATTTTTCACGATTACAATACTTCCTTTACTTGGTACAAGGAAGTAAAAACTGATCAAAATTGGTTTTTGAAAATTTCCAGGATTTCACAAAATATTCATGATAATTAAATTAGTTATTTGATTAATATTACGAACTACTATTATTGTAATTATTATAATAGTACTAGTACTAGTATACCATGCTTGGTAACGTACCATTCTACAAAGAAGAAATGCTAAACTTTCCATCCCCTCTCTTAATAGGAGAGCTGATCCTAGTAGTGAAAAATGTTTAAAAATTGCAAATTATTATAGTTTTTATAATCATTTTCCTTTTCCCTCTTTTGAGTTTGAATTTCCAAAAGCAATGAAAAATTACTTTTTTTCTCTAAAGCTGGCATTCAGTTGAGTCTAAAAATCCCTATTTTTGTATTATACTACTGTGTTTGTATATAATTTAAAGGTCTTCAGTTTAGATTTCTTGCACTGAAAGCCCGCCTTTACTATTTTGAAATCAAAATATGCCAGTGGAAGAACACGAGATAAAAAGTGACTTTGTTTTTATGTGCCGTTATCATTTGTTGTTGCAGTAGAAAGTGCGAAAGCTAAGACAAAAACTTGGATTTCGTTTGACGTTTGTGACTTTGTTTCATAGTATTTGAGCTTGGTTTATTGTATTTTCTAAGCCTATTCCCATTGAATCTTTTAATTCCCTTGTGTAGAACCTGTGCCCAATAGCTAGTGGGTTGAGTAAACTTACTGCGCAGATTGCAGCATCTGAAGCCATTATAACATTCAGTGATGGGAGAATATGTCGACTAGAGTGTGAAGAGAATCTTTCACGTAGGACAAGGAGCAACTGAATCAGGAAAAAAAGCTGATAAAAGTCGAATCTATGATGCTGAAATCGGTATTTCTGCAATGGATTTAGAATGTCGTACAGCAAAATGCATTGCAAATGCTGTAAAATTTTAAGCACAGAAGAAAATATAGGATATTATAACATGAATCTTTAAAATTTTAAAGTACTTTTATATTTTTTCCTAATGAATTTAAATATTCCATAATATCTGGATTATATATATGTCTGTTATCTAACCTGAGATAACTCTGTTATTATCTCTCAGATTTTTTTCTTTATCTAACTTGATTTGCAAATTTATATTTTCTAAGAGAATTAAGCTTTTTCTTTTCTTTTTTTTTCAAGATGTTTGTGACGCGCAAGTGTACACAATGAGTAATATTTTAATAATTGTTTAATGTTTCAAAAAAAAAATTACACAAATTTGTTTACAAAATCCATTAATATATTGGTGAATAGTCACAGTTACATGGATAAAATGTATTTTTTCAAGAAAGTTCAGATTAAAGTACTTTGCTCATAAATTTATACTTTATTGCATCTATCTCAAATTCCTGTTTTTCCAAATTGCGCACAGGTTATTTCCGAAACTTTTCAAACAAATCTCTTGTGAATTTGTACACGCTTAACAACAATTATGACTGCCTTTGTGTTTCACAGAGATTGGTATAAAACACAATTTAAAAATTTTATTACCTTATTAAAAGCAAAAATTATGTAAAATTGACTTTTACTTGTATATTATAGTATTTAAAAATGAAAATTTTAAAATAAATATATAATAGAGCAAAATTAGGAACTAAATCATTTCTTTAATTTATAGTTCGGGCACCTCATCCGTGACAATGATCGTAAACACGTATGCTCTATTCGGACCGAATTATTCTCAAAATAGGGTGGAAAGATGGGGACCTTTCTTTCCCTCGAACATATAATTTCTCCCTTTCCGTAGGTCTTCATGTGACCTTTCACGTCGCAGCAAGTAATAAATCCCCTTTTGGAGGAGTCTATGTATTTTGGCAGAATGCCAACCAAGGTTGCGGTTGAGACGGTTGAACTATAGCGATAAAGTTATTAATATATAGTCAATATAAAATTGAATATCTTTCACGTAGTGAAAAGTTGAATTTTCAAAAAATTAAATATCCTTCCTTTTATTTCACATAATTTTTAAATGCATAAATATTAAATTTTCTTTTTCATTTTATTTTTTTGTTATATTACCAATAATAAATCTACATTCTCGGAAAATTTTATACATATAGCTGAAAAAAATATATTTTTCAAAAAATGATTAACAGTAGTCATATTTTGAACATTTTAGGCTTGTGAAAGGTATACTGTTCCCTAAGTATCACAGACTCCTTTGAAATGTCGTATGTTGATAGTGTGACAGATTTACTTCGAAGTATCGGGTGATCCTGAAAACTGTGGAAATATCTGTGCAGTTAACTTAAGTAAATGAAAGCGTGATAAAAATTCAATGCTAATTATTCGACCACAGATGCACTTTTGTATTTTCAAGAAATAAGTAAATAAAATGGATCCTAAAAATTATAAAATGTACAGATACGAAGAAAACCGTTTGTTTTTAAGTTTGAAGTTAAATTTTAATGCTTATTAAAATTCAGTTTTTAGTTGACTCTATGGAGGTTTTCACTTTCGTACGGAAAATAGAGCCGAAATCTGCAGTTCATACTGCAAAAGATAACTTGTATTAGTGTACTCTCTTGCAAATTTTATTATACATTAATAAATTTATTTCTCATAAAAGATAATATCAAAATATAAATTATACTGTAAAGATTTTATTTTTTTTTCCTTCTAGCTTTTCAGTTATTAAGACTATAAAGTGTAAAAATTATCTGCGTAAATATCGGGGAAACTTGTATTAGATCTGCATTAACTTCAATCTACCAAAAAAGTAATTCTTTCCATTTTTTGGCATGGTCACTGTTTCTGTTCAGCAGCATTCCTGGAAAGAAAGTTACAAAGAGAATTTTAAAACTTAAATCTTTTACTTTACATACTACTGTAAGTAACACTGGGGAAAAAGCAATTTCATTATCTTAATCTGTTCTTATTTTTGACTAACTTTTTGCCTCTGAATTAAAAAATAACCTCAGTTTTTAAACTACAGGATCCCCTCTCATTGTCGCAAAAGTCATACAGAATACCTGTGTGCATATAAAGAGAAAACTTACCAACTATACTGTTCACAAATAATAGATTTATTCATTCAAAGACTATATATAGTTACAGCAAGTTAAATTTTGTTAATGCAAATAGTAAAGTTTTTTACCAAATGGTAAACATATATGTCAAGGTAAAAATTTCCGCTTACGGCTTATTCTGGAGGGTTTGATATGTGGACATTCTCATTTATGCTCCAACAACAGTCAGCCATCATATGTGCACTTTGCGCAGCCTCCCCCCCCAAAAAAAAACTCCGTTCTATTGCGCCGATTGAAGGAAATTTTCATGTCTCGAAAGCCCAACTTAGGATATATATTAGAATTATATACAGTATTGTTCTAACATAGGTATTTTGACTGAAATCGAACATCCTATTTATCTTGGAACCGTGCCCCTGTGACCTTCAAAGTTTAGTGGAATCACTCCCCTTGCTTATCACTGACTGCACTAAGATTTTTCGGGAAGTTATCAAGATGGCTATGTAAAAAATATAATTTGATGCTCATGTTGCAACCGAGCATTTTGAAGCTCTGCAAAAGTTACTAAAAATGCCGTTGTAATTCTGTGATCATACATTTTCAAGAACGTCTTTGACAATACTTCTGAATGCCAACCAAGCTTTCTTTTGAAGTTCGGCCGCTCTGATGAAATGTTCATCTTTAAAGAGCTTCCGAATCTGTTGACCTTCAAACACGCCGGCCTTTTTATCTTTTTAAACGACAAGCTAGAAAATGCCGATATGAGAGACTTGAAACAATCTCCTTCAACTGGCAAATCTTTAACAAATTGCTTCATGAAATCAGTTTAAGCAGAGGTGGTAATATAATGTTTTTTTCTGCCGACAAGTGACTGATGTAGAATGCTTGGATCACCAAGTTCAGGTCAGATCAAATTTGGTGGCGAATCCGACTGCAACACTTCTCACGAGCTGTGCTGCCCCACATGCACAAAAAACAGGCATACTTGATACATTCGCGTTGCTGGCTAAGAAGAAAGCAAAGCGTTAAACTGAATGGCCTGTTGGGAGTGCACCAAATAAACTCCCATTGTGAAGAAAGACACACTTTGAGCTATCAATGAATAGTCGCCACTGATTTACGTTATAGGCTGAAATTCCCAGCTCTTTCACTAAACCTTGTAGGCTATGGCAATACACAAATCCATTGTCCTGAAAAGTACAATGGATGATACAAGTATTGCAGAAAGCACTCTCTCTTGATCGAAAGTAGGATACCTTAGTTCCTTCTTCAAGTAAGTTTTTTCTCCTGCAATCTTGATGTTAACAGCTTTGAAGCATTTTTTGGATAGTCCCAAATCTTATGCTAAATCATTCAACTCATGCTGGTCAAATCCCTTATGAACGGAATCATCTTCAATATCAAAATCTTCGTTGTTGGGCTCAATTCGACGTTCACCGTAACCGTATTCGTGTATTTCCAAAGAGGGTAATTCTTTAAAAACTGGCACTGGAAATTCTGTTGAGTGAGGCACTCGGCGTATAGCTGTTGGTAAACTAGGATACTCTATTTTATATCTGTTTTTCTTGTTATATCTTGACGTTTTTACTGTACAAAAGTAAGGACACTTTTGACACTATACATCACTTGAGCAATGTTTGGGCTCTTAGCAAATTATAGATACACCAAATGGAAATTTAGAACGTGTTCTCTTCATCTACTTCCCTAATTTCTCAACACACTGCTTTGTGAGGGGCCCTTGTTTTATCTTGATCACCAATTTTCACTTTAAAATAGGCTTACCTTGTACTGATGTTTGTCCTTTGACTAGGAATGAATATAATGAACCGGAGTTGTTTAAGAGCTTATGGCGCGAATTAACAGAGGCAGACATAAGAAAATGTTTCAGTTCACATATAAATAAAAAACTGATAACCGTGTATACAGACAAAAACTCTGACTCCATGTAGGAATACGCTTCACTATGTCAGAGTGACACGCAACGTCTCACTACAGTATTTCAGGCATAACTGAACTAGTCTAGACAAGTATGCACCTGTTGCTGGTCTCCTACGTCGTCATATACCCAGCGTCAATCGGAAGGGTTTATGTCAACCAATAGGAGAGGAGCAGTACTTCCCGAGATCCACTTTGGATGCATAGGAGAGGGTCACGTCGCACGACACGTATTCAATCATTACATGCAACCAATCCATACTTATTGTAGCATAGCATACAGGTCTTCTGGTCTAACGCCTGGTAATTTCTTCCTCTGGAAATACGTTAACAATTGCACTTTCGTATACAATCGTACTTGCGAACGTGATGTCGGAAATAACCTACAAAAAGTATAGACCAAACTCGTCTTTCGCATGTATGTGTATCTTGTAACACACTGGGGCGGATGGGTCTGTTTTGACTGGTGCAGTCAATGTTAATAAAGGTGCTGCCACCTCTTAGAAGTTGACCGTTGCTTGTAAATGCACAAGGATGCCGGGATCCTCCCGAAGTTAAATTTATAGTGCGATCTTCATCAAGACAGTAGGACGCCCGTGTAAAGATTTTATCTAAGTAAATATTTGCCGACTTTTACAAAGGTGTAGCATCGTTGTGAAATCATCATCAGGGTAAAAATGAAAATTCCCCACTTTTCTACTATGGAGGAAATAATTAGACCCAACTGCTATAAATTTGCGATGAGCTAATGACGATAACGTTAAGATCATAAGTTTAATATCTTTTATCCTTTTTCTTTAGAATTTTTTAAGCCAAAAACGGCTATTATTCTCAAAAGCCAATTTTGAGTTTGTTTTAATTTGTCCTATTTTTAATTTTTTAATCTTTTGCTTTAAATCTTTCAAAATTTAGCTTTATCAGCTCTATTTTCTATACTGGAAAGTACACCTTCAGTTTAAGGAACGGATCGCAGTAGATTTCTTTTCATTAGCAAGCATAATAAGTATTGCTGAAGTGGCATTTGCTTCAGAAATTAATGCGTTAGAGTACACATAAATTGTATATAGCTGCACAAATTATTTAGAAGAGATTTTTAATGTCCCATCAAAAAAATATTACACTATTCATCAAAATGTTCTCTCAGCTTCTTGGATAGTAAACACAAATTCTTTTATAGTTTAAAAATGCTGTTAAGTTTTTCTCTTCTTCTTCGTGTACGGACGTTAAAGGTTCGCGGATTTGGAGTGAATAACGACGACACTCGATGAAGTATCGAAACACACTTTATTGGCTAGTATTTTTCAAGACAGCTCCAAAAACTCTTTTGCAGTCGTCGAAGAACTATTACAAACAAGCTGGAACAATCAGCGACACAGCCTTCAGACTATCAGGCTATAACGGTGAAGGCAGATTCACAGCAAAGCACCAGAGTACCGTTCCCGACTCTGCTCGGTCGTTCTCGGAACTCCATGTACTCTCGAGACTCTCCACGCTAGAACTCGCAATGCACTCGACAATACAGTTCTCCGACTATTCTTCTCTTCCAAAGTACAATTTCCCGCCTCGTTTCGGTCGTTCTCGGAGCTCAACACATTCTAAGATGAAACTCGACAATGCACTGTCTCGCGATACACTAAGAAACGCTCTCGATGCAGTCGACGACCAGCTAGACACTCGCTCACTGACTGACTATCAGCTCGCTAGACAAAATGCTAACTAACTCCGCACTGACCCAACTAACTCGCACCGATTCAACTGACTTCCTCTTTGAGTACCGGCATGGTTTACATAACTTTCGGCTTGTGTTCTAGAACGTTCTGGGCTAAACCAGGAAGAATTCGTTCTAGAAGGTTCTCCATGCGTCTATAGCATATCGTTAATTTTGTCGCCTAATGGGCGATTTCTTGCCAAATGTGGCAACCCTGCCTTCCTTTGCCATTTTCTGGCAACCCTAAACCTGCTTTGCGGGGAAGCCATCTTACCACGCCTGGACATTTCGTAACAATGCTAAGAGAAAAAAAAATACGGGAGAAATCATATTTTCATTAAACTGAACGTCTATACAACTTTGAATTATTAGTCTTGCTAATAATAATATTCAGGTAATTAGTTTTCATCATTTCTCTGCACTTAATTTACTTGCCCTTTAAGACATATGACTAGCATATGCTTTCTGCATGTCCTCAATGTCAAAAAAGATTCGCATTAACTTGTGACCATAAATTTTTCAGATTTATCGAAATGTCGAATGCTAAGCAATGAATGAATGCGAACTCCTGACTGCAAAGAAATTTAAATGATAATAGTGTTGCGTGCGTACGGGTTCGTTATGGATTGAATGCACAAGTCGTTAAAACGTTAACAAAAATTTATTTTTTCCACAAGAAATAAATCAAAATGCTGAAATATTTCTTCAGAGATATTCGCACAATATCTCAAACGTTTAGCAAAACTCTATTCAAAACAGATAGAATAACTCTATCTCCAGCGAAATCGCTACAGCATAAAGTAAACAAACAGCAGTTCGCTTTAAACAGCTACAACTACAACAACTGATATGAGGTGTTTCAATTCGGCTTTTATAAGCTTTTTAACTATCCCTAGAACAATCTCGATTTTTCTGGATGGCAACAGTAATTACGAGATATTTATTTATTAAACATTAAATGCACGAGCTTTTATTTTTATTTTTCCAACGTAGCTTTCTCTTCAAAAATCGTCTACGTTGTAAGGGAAACTAAAGAAATTTTAATTACAATTCTAATAAATAGCCAAATAAATATGAAATCCGTAACAATAGGAATAACTACTACTTGTCTTTAGTCGATATACTTCTCTAATGATCCAAAACGGATGATCTCCTTGCTGCACACTTAACCTCATGAGTCGGAGAAGAGTGGTAAACTTTAATTTCTTCGCGGATGTACCAGGCTCGCAGGAAACGTTGTGTAGAAACCTTATGTGGGTGTTTACTACCTGAAGTTTCATACTTCTAACGTGAGTAATGTGATTCGGCAAACTAAGGGGAAATGAAAGGACACATATTTTCGTCCCTTAGGCTACAGGACGGCAATTAATCTATTTATATCTTTGCTAAAGCAAACTTTTCGTTGCATGTCCAGGTGGGAGTTTCTGGTAAGCCTAGCACTCTACGGTTTCTTTTATAGCCCGTCCCTTAATTTATTTCCAGATTTTATCAGAATTAGCTTACTTGAAGCATTGCCCGTGCTGTTGTACCATCTATCTTTGCCATATTCAGGATGCATTTCGAAATCACCCAACCTTTGCTTGTAACTGCCTGAGGGAGAGAAAAACATTAATTTTATTCTAACTAAAAGTGTATTTTATTAAAATTCATGGAAACTCTTATTGGCAATATATTTCTGAAGCTATTTAATCTTTCCGAAACAACTCTCTTTAAATTTAATATATTCTGCTTCGGGAAATTATATACGTTTTATATATAATTATAGACTTTCATTCTTTCAGTACAAATATACGCCTGATACAAGAAATAGATATCCATTTTTTGAAAATTTAAGGATGCCAGACTAATTATAAGGTTCAAAACGGACATTTCAATTTCCTCCGCTGAAACCCTTTGTGGTTGTAGAAATACTCATGCAACTAATTACGATTAACGCTCCACGAATATGTAAATTAGGCATTGACTGCTGAGGGCAATACCTTTGTGGAGTCTTCAAGTAAGTAAGTTTGTACAGAAAGTGGGAGGAAAGACGATTTTGGTTACTTTTTGGTAAGATAAGACCTTTCAACTGAAAGATGATGATTAGACGACACTCAAGATTGGCTGGTTTTCATGCTGTCAACCGGCCTGAAACAGAGCAGTTTATTAAAAGATGTCACTATTTTTTTGGTATTGACTACAATGGAATTTCCCACGATCGGAAACAATTTCGTACGAGAAGGTTAGTTGTCTGCAGACTCGTTCCCGAACATCTCAGGATTACCATTTCCTATGATCATAAGTGTATGGCTTTATGAACGAAATGCAATTGATCAGCTAGCACGCACTTTCTAACAGAAGTGCCTCAATACTCAGAAGATTAATATCTGTTGCTGCTGTGTGCCGAAAATATATGAAACAGTGTTGTTGTTTGTACTAATCCCCTTGGGGCAGGAAAACCTACATTAAATCCAAGAGATCTTGATGCACAAGTGACTCGCTAACAACATCTTGCTCAGGGAGACACCTATACAGTCCAGTAGGTGAGTGGGAGAGGCACGGAGAGAACAGGCACACGGGGGAAAGGTCCATCCACCGCCCCCCCGTAGAATTTCACGCATCGAAGATACCCTCTTTTGAATCTGGCCATGGCCGTCTGGAGAGAGGTAGTTCTTTTATTCTGTAATGAATGCCTGGTTGCTCAGCGATATACCAAGGGTGAGCAGGAGAAATTTTCCTTTTATTTTTGTAGTGGGAATGTATTTCAGATGGGCATAGATCAGTGGGAGTTGAAGCAGGGAGATCGCAACCTTTCCTTGCAAGAGCGCCAGCTATTTCCTTACCATGCACTCCAACATGGTACGGTATCCACTGGAGATGTCCAACGCTGTCCAAGCTCAAAAAGTGTAGATATGATATTCTGACCGGTCTTATCCGGGGTCTTAGGCCAGTTTTTAAGGTACTGAATTGGGCTTCTACTGTCTGTCAGAACCCATATAATGTCGCTAGTCGAACAGAGAGCATTAGCAAGTGCTTTGCTGATGACAATAATTTCCGATCAGAAGACAGAGCAGTGATCAGAGTTTCTGATGTTGCATCTGATAACTCCTTCAGGTGTGTTACTGCAAATACCACTCCCTGCTCTACTCTTATCTACTTCCATCTGTATAAATCATAAAGGCCTGGGAAGGAATATCACTTATGATTTCAAGAGCCATTTGCCTGAGGAGTTCTGGGTGATGTTTGCCCTTGACAATATTAGTCGAAATTCCTTACGGGCGTTAACATGATTAAATGAAGTATCTGAAGCATAACGACTGAAAGGTATAGATGTTTCAACATTAAAATTGATAAAATCCGAATCCCACACATAACTAAGTGGGTTGTCTCGCTTTAGGCGTTTATTGCTTGTCCGATTTAAAATAAAGGCTGAGCCTCGATTATAAGGACCGAAACTCTTGAGCTTGTTAAAGAATTTGTAGGAATTCACTTTAAAAAGCACTTCCCAAGGCTGGATGTCCGCCTCATAGCGAACCACGTCATTTGAGCAACTATTTCTAAGGCTAGTGATAATTCTCGCTGCACTGAGCTGTACTCTTTCCAATTTCCTTAAGTTAGTAGTTGAGGCTAATTAATAGATTTGGTAACCATATTCAAGGACAAGGCGGACTAGAGACCCTCGGGAAGCCTGTAACCTCAAGAGGACGCGTCCCCAGGTGGTGGATCGGGGAATACCTCTCTTGGTTTTCCAATAGGTGGTAGAAGGCAAATAAAATACCTTCCGCGTATCAACAGGCATAGAGGTCTAGTCAGTCTTCAGCCCTCGTGGTACTTCGCCTCAAGTGAAGCTGCATATCACCCTTCGCCGTAGGCCAGCCGTACTGTTATGAAAGAGTTGCATGTTTGAGTATCATCAGTTTGTGTTCCTTTAATGATTAAAGGTTGTTTTGCTTATGTAATTACGGCAAAGCCTCGAGGGCTTTCTTCCAAAGGGGAGTCATGCCTTGGTGGAGGATTTTCTAAAGGAAATTGGGCTTGTATACACGTTACACATGAGGAAAACTCCGTAAACGCCCATGCAGCCAACCCGCGGGGTTCGCGGGATTCGAACCTCGGACTGAGCTACCAGTGTTCAGCTATTTTACCACTCGGGCGCTGGTGGGCCCTTTAAAGGATTAAAGCCAGAGGAGCACGGTTGAAGTAGAGTCGTTAGCTTGCGAATTAGAAAGCAGTGAATGGTCCAATGTACCACTCACGGATGAGACTAGATTTACACTGGAATCTGATAATAAACGCGTGAAGATCAGGAGAGAAGCAGAAACACCTAACGAGCCCAATTATGCCGTTGAATGCACTCATTCAGGACTGGCTATGTAATAGTGTGGATTGGATTTCCTTTCAACTACCAGACCGATCTGTACACTTTTGCAAGAAGTTCTGTAACAGTTAAGAGAAATCGGAATGAAATCCATGTCCCATTGTGAAACTGTACGCAGCAATAGTTGAGGCGGAACTCAAGCTTATGGATGGTAATATATTTCCTTATAGAACAAACCTAGTGGATGAAAAACCTCGGGAGTGAAGGCATTGCTCGCATGGAGTGGCCGCCCTATTCACTCCACCTTAACACAGATTCTATAAGATTCTACTGGTCATGCTGATTTTCCTTGAGTACCTTCTCTGCTTGCTCTTAAAAAGCTGGAAGCTGCACTCATTAGAGAAATGGCAATTATTGCTCCTTGGGTGCACATAAACACTTCATTGAAACACGGGAAGATTTTGCAGAGTTTTTATGTAGGTCAGAAGTGATTACATCACTTATCATGATGTATTTCGATTATTTTTATTGCAATTTTTCTAAAGTGCAAAATATGATATTCATATTATAAGGTATTTTCTCCCTCCTTCGTGGTGTAATTGGAAGTATACTTGATGCGTATTCGAGAGGTCCAGGGTTCTAATGGCGGAGAGAGCACAGCACATTTTTCCCATCTCCTGCTTTAAAATAATCTAATAAATCTACAAGTAGCATCTGAACTAAAAGGTTATGGACACTAATTTGTCACCACCAGGATTTGGCGACTAGGTCTCCTAATCCTTAGTCGCCCTTTAAAAGGGGGAGTATATAAGTTCTTTTTTCCCTCCTTTCTGCATGCCTTCGTGGTGTAATTGGAAACATACTCGATGCATATTCAAGAGATTCAACGATACCGCTGTAATCTTTCTCTAAGCACAATGCAAAAAATACGATTCATAGTCATACATTTTTCAGTCTGATGCGATATGGAACCCACATAAAATATGTCGATAGAAAAATAAATAATTCTCTCTCTCATTATCGGCAACAATCGCACACAGTTTTTAATGATTTTCGTCTTTCTAATCAAATGGTCTAAAAGCTCAAGTTCCATCCAATATTTCACCTATATTCAATTTTAGTCCATTAAAGGTGGCAAAAATTTATCATTAATTGATCAGAAATCAATAAAGCGAACAAACAAACAAACACCCAAATAGACATTCTTCTTTATACATACAGGTTTTGTAAAACTTCGATATTTTTGATTAACAAACTCCACGATTTGAAAGCGAGCAGTAGCAACGCTTTTCGAAATAAAGCATTTTTATCTCCAACAGAGACTGTTGCCACTCGGAAAAATGAGCGCGAAAATTTGTGTTTTCAGACTTTTTTTTCAATATCTCGGCTGAGTCGTACGTCGGTGATTAAAGTCGTACAAAGATGAAAACAGTCGAAATGGCTTTTCACGAGTTTTTGGAATCGGGAATAACGTATTTAATGTTTGGCAATGCTATTTTTATTTCATTATAAAACTTAAAAATTTTTTATCAACAAATTCTAGAATTGGAAAGCGAGCAGTGGCAAAGCTTCTCAAAATAAAGCTGATTTTTATCTCCAGCATGCGAAACTGTTGCCATTCGGAAAAATGAGGGCGAAAATTAGCGTTTTCTGAGTTTTTAATTAATATCCCTGATTTTAGCTGTTTTGTTTCGGAAAAAAGTGGACACCGACCTTTTCCAAGACCCAGATAGGAACCATAGAAAGTTTGGTGACGATAGCTACAGTAGTGACTGAGTTAATCGCGAACATACACACAAACAGACTTTCTTTTTTATATATATATTAGCATCTCAACTGAAATTTCCTGAAAATGTAAGATTGTGTTTTTGTATAGAAATAGAGGTATTCTCTTTATTCGTACGATATTCTTTTGATATTTTTCTCGGAAAATTCGACTGCAAATGGATTGCAAGTTTTGCAAATTTTCGACATAAGACAAAAATAAATAAATAAATAAAAACTAGTGTAATATTTTAGTAGTGTAATTCTTTATTTTATAAAAGATAGGTTAATTATTTACTTTCATCTTTGTTGTTATTAGTCCTTACATTTAGGCACACAAGCATATACGAAAACCTCATCAACAGTTTGAGTGTTATTTGAGAGCATGTTTATCGTTGAGCAAAGGCGATGAGTAAAAAAGTAGTGATAAAATGATTTTATCTGTAATTCAATCTGAATTTTGGCTGAAACTACTCTTGCAGTTAGAGGCTCTCAGACAGTTTTTCTCCTACCAGTAAACTGTCAAAAGAACTTTCGAATCGACAGATACTAAGTCCCCCCATTCCAAAAGATATTAACCAGTCATAATCTTCCATTGCATAAGATTTGAATCCAGGCTCACAGAAGTTATCAACCAAACTTTACTAGCCACCATAATAGACGAAGAATCATTTTTCTGCAGTCTATACCTTTGTCAAACCATCCCTCTATATGAAGATAAATAAAATAATCTTGTTTATTGATTTTAAAAAAAGGTCATCCTGCTTTATGCTTTATATATTACGAGCGACATATCTATAGAATTATCTATTTAAATGGCTAATATTACAAACTTGTAATATTGTCAATATGACAAATCCTTCTTCGTAATATGAATCGGAAATGTTCCAAAATTCATAAAGAAATATTAGCAAAGACTATAATTAAAACACGAGGGAAAAAAATAAGTGCGGGGAGAAGAAAAAAAAAAAGAAAAGAAAAAAGAAAAATCTGAAAGAATTCAGATTTTAAATTGCACCCAAAGGGGCGTTTTTTTAACATTTTGTGTGTTACCTTTATTTATTAAATATGCTCTTCGCACTTGAACCATAAAATTCAGTTCAAGAGCAATATCGCAAAATAATTTTAAAATGAGTATATCTTTAGAATTTCCGATAAACAGTCTCGCGTGCTAGAGATAAAAATGTTTTTCTGTACAATGTTGCCATTGCTCGCTCTGAAATTCTTGAGTTTGTTCATCAAAAATTCGTTAAAGTTTTACAAAATATGAAATCGATAATGCTTTTGAAAACATTCTTCGGTATTCACAAAATTCAGGTACACGTGATTCATGAAAACTATCGAAATTCGCGGGGAAACGTTCAATGTTCAAAATTTGATGGCTCTAGGTACCGTCGTTTTATCACAATGCGAGAAACGTACATACATTTATTCAGATTCTTCATTATTTAATTTCTTTAAATATAATACAGGGCGATAATATTTGGTGGCAACAATCTGTAAGCGAAACAACGCTTTTAGCGAATCAACGCAAAACGAAATTAATAACCTTTCTGGGCAAATTGCCTCTCTGGACTCGTAATCTTATTTACCGATTTTGAAAATAGAAAGGAAAAAGGTCATCCTGCTTTAAATATCACGAGAGACATATCTATAAAATTATCTGATTAAATGACTAATATTACATACTTGTAATATTATCAATATGACAAATACTTATTCGTAATATAAATCACAAATTTTCCAGAATTTATGCAGAAATATTAGCAAAGAACATAATTAAGACACGAGGGGAAAAAATGAGTACAGAGGAAAGGAAGGAAGAAAAAAAAAAGAAGAAAATAGGAAAAAAAAGTTCTATTTTACCTGAATACTTGGAGCCATGTACATGTCCGGCCGAATGTAAGTGTATCCGCATATTTTCTCCGTATTTAGATCTGCTGTTGCTCCCCAGGGGTTATAATCTTGAATGTTCATTCCCTGTCGCATCGTCTGGCCGAAATTCGTTTTGTAAGCAAAATAACCACAGTATTGCACACTTCGAGCGAGCTAAATTTGAAACAAAGACGATTTCTTTCAACAAGGATATATATATATATATATATCTTTAAGCTACCATTCTTATTATGTTAGTTAAAGACCTACTTACTTACCCCCAGCTGAGTTTCTGTACCGCCTGTTATATGACTATCAGCATTTGTACTCAATTGCTGGAGCATTCTATTATTGCTAAGCTAGCCAAAAATCTTTACAGAATGTTAAAATTTGTAGCTGAATTTATAAAGTTACTTTGGAAGATGAGTATTTGTGACCTGTGGTTATCAAACAGACGCTGTTAAGACTTTGACTGTCCTGAATGTTTTTTTTTTAGGTTGCTTTTAGATAGTCGCAGTTCATTGCCAGGTAATCTATGAGAGTTTTAAGTTCGTTTTCGTAATAACTTACTCTTTTGGAGTTGTTTTAGCCATACCTGGCCATTTTCAGCTGTGTACGGCCGGAAATGTAGGTCTTTGGTGATTTCACATTCGAACATATAGTCATCGATGGAATCTGTTGAGCCGCGCATGTGTGAGTCTGTGTGGTGAAATCTGAAGCGAAACAGACAGGCTGCAAAAGAGCATGCGCCGTCGAAAAAGTGCTCTGCCTGTAGTGGTTAATTCCCTTGACTACACCGGGAGCGAGTTAAATGTCCTCTTGCCTGTTGGCTCTCGTGTCCAGTTAATTTTCCGCAGGGAGATAAGGTATTGTTCCAGTCTTGATTTAAGATGTGATAATGGAATTGGCAGAGAGATGGCTGGGGCAAGTTGTCCATTTGCACTATCTCTTGCCAGGTGGTTGGCTGCTTCACTGCCCACTGTGCCCGAACGCGTGTCCAGTGAAGCGGGGGACAGGTTTTCTTTGGGAAATAGGATGGCAAGCGTTGAATTTCCCTTACTAGTGCCGTATCTTCCCCCGGGAATTGACGTAGGAAACTCTGCGAAGCTACTGTTATGATTTGTACCTAGGCAGTCTCGGCCACGGGGGTATACGAATTAAGAACCTAGTAGTTCTGGGAGCTCCGGAAAGGTCACTTGTTGGCGTGCCCGGAGTCCGGCAAGTCTTAGAGTGGACTTGCCGGACTCCGGGCAAGACTTATTGGGGTTCTGGTAGGCCGAGGGTAGCATCTCAAGGCGACCCTATGCGACGGGCAACCCGAGCCCCTGGCAGGTAGCATTAAGACGATCAGCGTCGCCGTAAGGCGATTAGTGTCAATTCTCTCCAAGGTGCGGGGAAGTGATTGAATCCTCGGATCTGTAAGGCCGTTGGATTGGCAAGCACCTGGCTAGGCGGTATACGTAGATGGAGAACTAGTTACTAGTGGCGTATGTCAAAGCGTCAGTAATTTCAATAATTTATTATTAGGTATCTTCAATAATCGAATTAAAGTTTTCTTAATGTACGCTGTAATTTGAGTATTAAACATTATCTGTGCATAGTAGTATCTTCATATCTGTGAGCAGTACGTGCCGAAAGATAATCGAATAAATATGTACATGCGGATCATACCAACACTGTGTACATCGCAATCTTCTTATAATATACATAAATACGCGACGTTTAATTAATGCATTTGAAAGCATGAAACATTTCAATAATATGAAATAAAAAATGTACTGTCATTATATGAAAATATAGGATTCTGATACAGTGGTACCTCGACATATGAGTTTAATTCGTTCAGTAACCTTGCTCGTACCTCAAAGCATTTTTCCCCATTGAAATTAATTATTCCCTTTCAGGACATTGCGGAAATGAGTTAGGCAAGTTTCGTTGAACAACTCCGATGCACAACCAGTTGCAACTTTTTCGGGGTGACTTTCATCCACGAACTCTACAACTATCTCCCACATTCCCAAGATCTCCTTTATATCTCTAGCTCCTCTTCAAAACTAATCTTTCGTTAAAAATAAATGTGATAATGTTTTGTAAATGTTCAAAAAGCAAAAAACGCGAATCCAACTTATCAAAAATGCTTCGAAAACGAGGGAAACAACCACACAGACTGAGGTCTCGTCTGGAGGTGGGAGAAACTGTTAGACGCTGCACACGACACCAACACGCGCGTGCAGTGGTTTAGTGTGCGATTCCTCGTATCTCAAATATTGTTCTCATCTCAAAGCAAAATATCGCTCGCTCGGCGGCTAGTATCTCAAAACACTCGTATATTAGGGCACTCGTATATCGAGGTATCACTGTATTTAAACTTAGACCTGGTATATGACAGAGCAAAGAAAAATCAGTGCACCTCTTACCTTATACCGTCAAACCCCGCTATAAAGCGAACTCCCAAAGGCCGAAAGTGTGGCTCGCTATATCCAGTGCTTCGCTATATTCGATCCGATTAAAGAAAATGGGTTATCTCAGAAAAAAGTTTAAAAATTGCATGATGAATAAAAATAACCACATGACTTCCTTACACAGATTATTACATTATATGCACTTTTTTCTGCGTCTCATTTAAACTTATTTCTTCAAAGTATTCTAACTTAATTAGCCGATCCCTTGAGGCAAGCTGAAAATGAAATCAAAAATTGCAAATTTTAAAATTAAACAACATCTCGATCAATTTTTATTCCGTATGGGAGTTATACTTTTATTTTTTCGTGATGAGTATAAAACTACCCCAAATATAAGTATACGAAACGGGAGACCGCAATAAAAACCAGATTTCACTATTTCTCCAAAATATTTTTTTTTTTAATTTGATGTTACCAAAACATGAATATTTTCATCATTTAAAACACTTCTGTAATTGGAGTTATATGATTAAAAATTGGAAAATGTGGAAGTATATGACCAACGATTGCGAAAATTGAGCCCCGGTAATGACTTTTAAACCGCGTAAGGGTGCGTGTGTGTGTGTATATATATATATATAGATAGATAGATAGATAGATAGATATTATATAAAACAATATATATATATATATATATATATGCAGTTTAATTCAAAACAAATTATTCAAATTATTTTTTAGTGATATATCCTATCTGAGGAAAAATGTAGGATCAATAAATTGTGTCTGTAAACTAGATGTGAAAAAACTTTTTAAGCCTAAGATGTAAACCAAACGTTTGTTATAAAAGCGAAAAAAATGTAAGAAGCGGTGTAAACAATTAAATTAAAGAACAATAAAAAATAAAAATAATACAAGTAAACTATTAATCACTCTTTTTTTAACGTTTCAAACTTTCAAGGAGTTAGTGTCTAAAACATTAAACGGAATCTATTAATGAGTGTCTAAGAATATGTTTCGATCTTCTCAACATTATACGCCTTAAACCGTTGTAAATTAATTTTATTGTTTGTAAAATATTTTTCTAATAGTCTTATATTGTCAAAGAACTACCCCTACATGTCGCTCTTTCCTCTAAAACATAGACAATAATAATAAATTTTAAAACAATCTTTAATTAAATTGTAAAAATACTAAACTAAAAAGCCAAAGTATGCTGAAAGGAAAAATAGAAAAAGTGTACTGTGTAAAACTGTGTAATATATATATATATATATATATATACGTAGGCTATTTTTTTTCAACCTCCGATGGGCTATAAAGAAAAGACAGGTGAATATATGAAAAAGATTTTATTACCAAAAGTAAAGTACAATACAGGTTATTTCTCTACATAATCGCCTTGACGATTGAGGCATTTGTCATATCTGTGAACAAGCTTTGCAATACCCTCTTCGTAAAATGTTCCCGCCAGTGATTGGAAGTGAGTTGTGACGGTTTCTTTGAGCTCTACATCATTTTGGAAGCGCTGCCCCCCAAGCCACTGCTTCAGTTCAGGGAAAAGATGAAAGTCACTCGGCGCTAGGTCGGGACTATATCCGGGTGTTCGAAAATGTCCCACTGAAATTGCTGAAGGAGCCGTTGGGTTACACGAGCGCTGTGAGGACGGGCATTGTCGTGGATCAGAACAATTCCAGAAGTCAACATGCCTCTTCGTTTGTTTTGAATAGCTCTCCGTAAGCGTTGCAAAGTTTCACAATATGAATCTGCATTAATTGTTGTTCCAGGCTGCATAAACTCCACAAGCAACACTCCCTTTTGGTCCCAAAAAACAGTTGCCATAACCTTACGGTTGTTGAAGGTTCGTTTGAATTTTGTGGGTCTCTTTGGAGAATTTGTGTGCATCCATTGTTGTGATTGTCGTTTCGTTTCAGGCGTGTCATATCGAACCCATGTCTCATCACCTGTCACAATGGATTTCAAAAAATCTTCTCCATCAGTATTGTAACGGTCAAGAAACTCCAACGCTGCAGCCATTCGGCGAGCTTTGTGGTCGTCAGTCAACATCTGGGGGACCCAGCGAGCGCAAACTTTTCTGTAGCGCAACTTTTCAGTAACGATAGAGTACAGGGAAGATCTCGAAACTTCCGGAAATTTCATCGATAATTCACTTATGGTGATCCTTCGATTTTCCTTAACCGCTTGGTCAACTCGTTGAACAATGTCGTCTGTAGCGACAGACTTGCGTCCTTGACCCCCTTCATCATGCACATCAGTTCGGCCATTTCGACACCATTCACGAACAACGCCATCACTCATAAAGCTGTCTCCATACACTCGACTCATTCTTCGATGAATTTCCGCTGCACTGTTCCCTTCTGCCTACAAGAAACGAATAACAGCTCGCAATTCACACTTGGCGGGAGAATCAATAGCGATAGCCATGTTTACGTGACTGCAACTCAACAGAAAATGGCGTGTTAAACTCGCCATTGACAGAGCGTGTGGAGGGGGAGATGCGCAGTCGCCTACTACGCCCACCAACCACCTGCCATATGCCTGGCCATTATACTGTACGATCGGAGGTTGAAAAAAAAAACAATCCTCGTATATATGTGTGTGTGTGTGTGTGTTTGGTATTACCAATAACAATCAAAAAAAGGAAGGTGCACAACTATTTCAACGTTCTGTGGCTAGTCGTTTTTGAGTTATGTCGGATACATACATACACAATGTACGTTTTGCTTATGTCTGTACGTATGTACGTACGTAACGAAAAAATAATTAGAAACATAACGTTCGATGTGATTCTTAATTGTGCTATTCTGCAACCAACGTCAAGATCAGTGATCTGATAGAAAGAGTTACTTTCATGAAAGTACTTTTTCTTGACATCGAGCGGAGAGATTTTTAGACTAAGATTTTTAGATTTAAGTTCAAGATTTCCTCTATGATATTCAGCCTTACGAAGCCTTGAGTATAAAGCAATCAGGAAAATTAAACAGAGAAAACAGATTGAGATAAAAATAGTATGGAAGATTGTTCGACATGATGCTGTGCTTGAAATGTACTTTATAATAATTCAGGTGGAAAGGGCCCAAGAAAATTGGCAACGGTTGAAATCGTTTAAGTTCAGGATGGTTCCAGTTCAACTCTTTGACTGCGAATTAAAAGAAAATATCCCGTTTTCTATTCAAGGGGGAAAAAATGTCATAAATAAAGTAAATTTAGCGTCTGAGATTTTTTTGACAAAGGGTTTTCGAGCCAGAGGTTAGCTAACCATTAACTATAAAACCATATAACTTAACCAAATAGCCGTAATTAATGGTAGGATACATATGCTCCACATGGAGCGATCGACTTAGTATAAGCACACCATTTATTCTGGAAAACTTTATTATATGAAATAGATTTGACGTCGTATGGTACAGGGTAAAGCATTCTTTGCATAATCCATCATTACACATTGGGCAATTCATATTTTTTCTTTTCTTTATGTTCATTTGTGTGTAACGACTACAGCCGCGTCTTGATTTTTCAACTATAGTAAGACGATTCCCAACATTCAGGAGATTCTAAGTACTTTTTAACCAGCAGTAACTTTTAAACTTTTAATGGGGCATATACGTAGTCAAAGGGTCAAAGTAGTCTAAGGGTCAAGTTATGAAAGCAGACACTGTGTTTTACAAAGCATTTACACGGGATCTAAACTTCACGATCGTATAGACGTTTAGCTAGTCAGTTTAGCTTCGTTCACAGCTGTCGAAAAGCGCAAATTTAATTTCTAATATTTTGTGTGCCGAAGTTATAGGGATGGATGTCCGCCTAAAACATCGCGGCAAACACATCGCGGACAGAAACGTCGCGGAGAAAACAAAGCAAGTCATACATGAAAGTTGAAATAATACACAAGAAAACGTTGCATAACTAAGAAATAATACCTAAAAATACGTTGAAATTATATATAAGAAAACTTCGCCATGGAAAACATCCTGGGAGAAAACAAAGCAAGCAGATAGCACTTCAGTTCTAAAACGTCGCGGTATAAAACATCGTCATGAAAAATTAAGTGATTCAAAACTTGGCAATTCAAAAACATTCTCGTCGAAAACACAGTGCTAAAATATAAAGCACCTCCAACTTCTTGCATGACGATAATATCACAAACATGAATTTCTAGGCTTTAAAATTTGTAAATGCATATTCGCGTATTGACTTAGAGCTCAAGAAGGAATGAGAAATATTTTTACTTTTATATTTCATATTTTTTAAACTAACTAATAAATTTTTTCTGGAAAAAAAAGAAGCATGTTAAAAACTAAAAATGAGTAGAAAAATAATGCTAGTTTCATCAGCTAATAATATCTTAAATTTATATAATTAATTCATAAAGGCCATTAATTAGTTAATCTCTTTTATAAAGTTTCACTGGTAATTTTTCATGCAACATGTAGTCTAAAAGATTAGAAAAAGGATCATGAGTAATTGAATGTTCTTGCCTTTATTAGAATTGCTTAATTAATTATCAAATTATAAAATTGTTTCAACTGTTATAAGTAGCATTAGTTTCATACTCATTTTCAGTTTCTGAATGCTTAAGTTTCCTTCTTAATTTTTCAGCAAAAATTTATTAATTAATTCAAGAGCATTAAAAAATGTCTAAATTCCTTCTTGCGCTTCTTCGTTAACAAATAACTATGAAAATGTGCATTTAGAACTTTTAAAGCTTGGAAAACGCATATCTAAAAACGCATATTAACATCATGTGATGATTAGTAGGTGCTTTATTTTTTACAGATACTTTTCCGATATTTTCGACGACTGTGTTGTTAAACTGCGAAGTTTTTGGAGAGCTGTATTTTCGACGACGACGTTTTGCGCTACGATGCTTTAGAAGTGCGATATTGTCTTCTTGCTTTATTTTCTTCCGCGATGTTTTGTATGGCAACGTTTCGCATTGCGTTGTTTTCTCTGCGATGCTTTTCGTCCGCGATGTTTTCTCCTGCAACCATACGGACGACCGCTAGGAAAGTTAATAAAATAAAATTATTAAAACAGTAAATAATAAATAATAAAATTAAATAAAAAAACAAAGAATTGAATAAAAATGATAATATATTAAGTTAACCACAGATACTTAAATAAAACTCCAATTTACGATTTTGTACAAAGCCCGAGAAATACAAGTTGACCTCCAGTAGGCTTTCAGCTGAATTTAAGGTATGGTTTTTAGCAATAGTCAATCGGAGAAAATAAATTTTCGTATGCCTTAATGCATCTACAGGTCTTCAATTTGCTTTCTTCGCTATGACTGATTAATTCTTACGATCTCTTAGCGCAAAATTGAAGTTTGAACATTTAGACAAAATTGTACCGCTTAAATGACGTACGTATATAAATTCAACAGAATAGCTCAATTTTTATTACTTCCATGTACGAAGTAAAGGAAGTATTGTAATAACACAAAATTTAGGCCATCGTAGTTAAACGAATATTGTAGCCGAAACCGTTTTAACGATGTATTTGAGTGGCATCTATACGTACGGACAGAATAAAGGACTGTTTTTGCCAAAAAGGATTGTCAAATGGATTTAAAATGGATTCAGAAAAGATTTCATTCTTGACGTCAGTACGTACGTACGTATGTATGTATCTCGCAGAACTCAAGAACCAGTAACCGTAGAACGTCGAAATTTTGTATATAGGACTACAATAACATGTTGCTGTGCAGCTCCCTTTTTCATTGCAATCAGAGGCATCAATCATATATAAACATATATATTCCCCCTCTGTTACCTGAGTCGATGGGCTTAGTTTTTTTATTCTTACGTGTTAGTGAATAGTGCATTTTTTACTTTAAAAGCGATTGAATTATGTAGTTTTCATGTTGCAGTTAAGGTTTTTATGCCTTTAGTTAATCTGCATGCAACTGTTGTAGAATTATCAACAGTTTAAAAATTTAAATGGTTATTTAAACCCAGCGAACCGCCATTTGTTTTCATTTGAAACGCAGTAGAATAACGAATTAAGTCAGTTTCTGCACCTTCAATGTCGTTTTGCCGAGTGGAATCAAAAGTAAATTTTCAGTTTTGTGCACCGAAAAATCTGCCTTCTTGCCCTCTGGCCGATTGCTTGTTTTTGCATAATAACTCTAATTTTATTTGTAAAAATTGTTTTCTTAACTGTTTTAGCTGTATTTGGTGTTTTATTTTTTTCTGTATTTTACAATTTTTAATGTATTTTTGTTTTGCCTCGAAGTAAGAACTGAATTAATTGAATGAGGAATATAGCTCTAATGAAATTCGAGGAAGAAAGTTTGAATGAGATGCAGCAAAAAAAGTGCATAAGTTAAAAAACCATGCAAGGAAGTCATGTGGTATCCACATCAGATTTTTTTTTACTAGCGGGCTTCTCAAGCAAACAACCAAGTCGTAAAATTTTTTTTTTGCCAAGTTAGCGTTTTCAGAGTTTTTTATTAACCTTTCGCAACAACCCGCAGCAATCAAAAATTAATATCTTGCACAACCCACAATAGCAATTCGTAAACAATTTTTTTGTAGCCAGTATAGCGTTTTCAGAGTTTTTCATTAATATCTCTGCAGATTAAAATCGTACAAAAATGAGAACTATCGAAATGGCTTCTCAGGAATTTTTGGAATCTGGGGGTTCTTCCAATTCCTCGCTGTTCCGGAGGAAATGAAGTTACAAATAAACAAACAGACAGACGCGCAGAGATTTTTAATAATATAGATAGTATTTTTCATAGAACTTTCATACTAACCGTAAATGCATTATCAGGAGAAACAAAACGTTCCATGCAGTTTATTTTATATAATCTGTAATCCACAGGAACACCTGGAAGACATAAAATTCAATCACTACTTTCAATTTGATTACTTTTTTAACTAAACGTATGTCCACTTATGATCCCGCAATGGTGGTTAGGTTAGGTTAGGTTATTCAGTTATGGCAAAGCACACGTGGGCTATCTGCCTAAGGGGAGGGATGCCTTCGTGGAGGGCTTTCTAAGGGAAACTGGCTCGTATACACGTTACACATGGGGAAAACCACGAAAACGCCCATGCAGCCAGCCCGTTTGCGGGATTCGAACCTCGGACCGAACTACCAGTGTTCAGCGTCTTTACCGCTCGGCCGCTGGTGGGCCCCCCCGTAATGGTGGAATGGATGATATCATTGAACGTTGGTAGTTCGTTTCATTAATTAGAACTAAATGAAACATCTGATTTTACGCTGACTATAGAAATCGGCAGCATATGGATTTCAGTTAATTGAAATTTCGTACTTTAACAGGATGAAAAAAGCTGGTTTAATTTAATCATCTCGTTATCAAAATCGCCACTGGAAGCTCTTTTGTATAAAATTTTATTGCAATAGCCTTGCTATGCAAACTCTTCAGTTCCATTTAACTGAGCTAGTGTACATATTATTTTATGGTTTCATTCCCGAAATCAATAGTTTCATAAATAATTAGGAGCAGGTAATAATTTTTATTCAATTCTGTTCAAGAAAAATTTTCTGTTGTTCTATTAATGTCCTTTGAATAGGAGAGAACATTTTTATTAAAATTGTCTTAACACCTGGGTCGGTAACGACCCACCCCTTTTTTAAATCCCAGAATGATTATACTGACCTTACCAGGACACAATCTCCCAGTAAAACGTCCCAGTCTCCCAGAATATTCTTATGTGAGATCTTATTTAGTTACTTCAAATGGCTGAAAGTTCTTCTAAATAACCAACTTTTCTAAAGTAACTGGAATGAATTGAAGAAAAGACTGAAAGCATCCTAAACATATTCAAGCTGCGTTTAATTCCAGGGAAATGCGCATGGCCATCGCTCTTTTTATTTATTACTTTCGCTTTTCAAACATTCAGAGACTAGTATATACGATGAGGTTGCTTATTATTATTTATTGCTAAATAGTCTTCTAAAAATTTTGCTATTTGACCCTAGATCTCATGCTTTTGTTTCTGAGCATTTAAGGAACCATCTTGAAATATATGGTACTATTCTGTTAACGGGAGTGGATTCAGCTATCATCAAAAGCTGACGATCTGGCGAAAAATTCGAAGCATAAAAAATAATCGCTAAAATATTTAAGATACGGTTGAAATGCAAAAAATCCAAGGGAAAAAATAACATAACAGATATTCGTAAAATTAGAAATTTTTGATTTCAATTAAGTAATTTGCCAAAGAAATTAAGGGAAAAAAATTTGATTAGCGAATTAAGATTAATGCGGAGGTATAAAACTGTGGATATCATTAAAAATGTCTGAAAACATTTCGCGTTTTAAGACTCTGCTTACCGCCACAATAAACTCAATTGAAGAATCAAATTCTTTATGATCATCGCCGCGCTGACGTTTATTTCGCCATTTCGCTCTGCCCTATAACTTATCAATAGCTTGAGTATGATAAAGAGTATCGGGATCGATAAAATTATATTAATAGTAAATGCAGAAATGGTCAAATTCGGCCTTTCTTTATTCTTCAGTGCTATATCCTTTCCAACAATCTGAGTATATTACAGTGCCATCAATAATATTTTCTTCAGTAACTTTTAAGCAAAGTGAATAATTCCTCGGTCCCGAAGAAATTGTAGTGAAGATGTTTCATTATTAGGTTCATCGTTTGGTAAGGCTGAAATTCTCATATCCACTGTAAATACAATATTAATAAAAACAGAAGTGACACTCTTATCTTAAGAATTTAGACTCTCGTTGCCAATTTTGAAAAGTTATTCTTTTACTTCAAAAAGAAAAACGCAAACATTGTAAAAAAGTAACATTGAACCAATCGCTTGGCCAGTTTTAGCAAAACATTTTGGCGACGTGTCCGATCCCGATAACAGAACAGTACCAAATACACAGAGGTCTATGAAATCATTTAGTGTCATTCTACCACAAATCATGATTCTTCCACCTTTAACTCTATGTTTTTTCAGAGCATGGGTGGTAATATTGCTTCTCTTTCATTCGCCCTGGATAAACATACATTTGAAATCGCTGTTCAAACACGGTCTAGACTCATTCTTATAAAAAAGCAGTCGGCTATATCCGCAAGGATCCATTTACGATGCTACGTTATTTTAAACGTGAATTCTTCGGCTGATTGGCATTTACTTCTACGTGCTTTTTGCTGAGAAAGTCATTGAATGGTCTTCGCTGTTGTTGAGGCCTTTAGAGGATTTTGTCATTAATGAGAGTAATGAGAATTTTACTGTCTCTCTAAACCTAATAGTTGTCAACCAGTATATCATGCAATTTTGTAGCTGTGTTGGTAGAAAAACAAATATGGGGAACTTTCTTCCTCATATTTGTTCCAACTTATTTAGTTTTCCCATATTTGTTTTATAAAATAAAATAGTGTAGCACCACAAGATAAAAACATTGAGAATTACTGCTCTAAGCTAAGTTCACAAATTCAGACAGTAGATTTGAGGTATATTTTTCGGTTTTGGTTTAGTTGATTATGGTAAAGCATACTAGGACTATCTGCCCTAAAGGGGATGATGCCTTCGTGGAGGACTTTCTAAGGGAAACTGGGCTGTATACATATTACATGTTATATATGGGGAAAACCACGAAGACGCCCAAGCATCCAGCCCGTTCGCATGGAATTAAGATCAGGTCAGGACTACCGTTGTCCAGCGATATTACCGCTCGGCCGCTGTAGAGTGGGATTTCGGATATTGTTCGGAGAACAGCCTTGGTTGCGCCAACTTGGCTTCTTTAAGGGTATGGGCGACATTTCATCATGCCAACGGAAGTAAATACTACAAAATAAATACTACAGTAATAAATACTAATTACTATACTACAATAATAAATACTAATCCCTATACTACAATGATAAATACTAATAATAAATACTACAGATAATAATTAATACTACAGATAATCCCTTAGCAAGGGAAAAGTATTACGGCTGTCTACCTAGAGGAAGTACGTGATCGAATGACAACCATTGCCTACCATACCACAATAAGCTGTTTCTCCTTTTAATTACTAAACTAGAATAATAAATACTAATAATAAATACTACAGATAATAAGTAATACTACAAAATAATCCCTTAGCAAGGGAAAAGTATTACGGCTGTCTGCCTAGAGGAAGCATGTCATCGAATGACAACCATTGCCTGCCATACCACAATAAGCTGTTTCTCCCTTTTTGGCGTCAAGGCTGTTCTCCGAGCAATATCCGGTATTTCTGAGGGAAACAGTTTCGCATATAACTGAGTTTTGAATAGCTCTTATTGATTCTGACCGTTTTACCTTCTTGACTTGCCAAGAATATTTGGCGCGATTTAAATGTTTTCTTCCCGCTGTACTCAAACATGCAATAATTAAATTCTGTTCTAACTAACTCACTTGTTCACTTTTACAAGTATGCTTGTCAGCACTTTAATTGTTTTATACAAAATCATTTATCAAAATGGGTTTTTAGTTACCCCTTTCCCGATTATTATATTTCTCGCTCCAGCGTGTTATGACCGAGGCTTAGCAGAATGAATGCTCGAAAGAAGTCCATTCTTTAATGAAATTAATCTTTATTCTTGTATTTTTAGGCGAAACTTCAAGTTGAATTCAAAATCATCAGCTCATCTCAACGTAAAAGAACAGTAATTAAAAGTCTTTTTCATACGTGTAGCTTATATTGGTGTTAGCGAGAAAAGAATTAAAGCCTCTCAGCTTTGCCGCCAAACTGAAGCGCCAAGGCCAAAAATAATTTCAAAAATGGCGACACGCTGGCAATTTCAAGGGGCAGCGAGAGATCAATAAAATATCAGATACAGTAAATAGCAGTTAAGAATAAAACAAACTTGAATTAAAACTTACATTTAGTTTGTTTCATTATCAACAGACCATGGCTTGTAAATAATTTTAACGTACTGTGAAAAATCAGGGTTAGGTATTTGAGTAATACCAGCTACAACTCAACTCAGTTTTTAAAATGTTTAAGTTATTTTGTTTTGAAAATAAGCTGTATCGTTTTTGGAAATATACCGCTTCTAAATTTTGTAAATATCTGCAATTCAAGTGTTTTTTCATATTAAATCCATAGTTATCTTCGAATCTTTTAACAGTAAAGGATATCAGTATTATTTCTATACTTCCTGCACCCCATAAATTCCAAAAATTCCCAAATGAATTTGAAATTTACCGGAAATAATGCTTTATGCTCATAAATATTTTATCCCTCTTGTAAACCAAACAGTAAGTTGAAGCAGTTAGTCCTTATCCCTGTAATATTAAAGAGCATTTCTCATAATTTAATTTTTCAAAGGACTAAAGAAAATCACAAATTCATTTAACCACTCGTACTAAATTTTCAAACGGTAATGCAGTTGAATGTTAAGAACAAGACTTCACTTTTAGAAAAGGCCTAACTATAATACTTATCTGAATCCTATAGTTTGGTTTTTTGGGTTAAGAAAAATTAAGAACATAATAGAGCTGCAGATAATTCTAATTTTTATGCGAAAAGATAATTTATCAAATAACAACAGAACCTGAGGAAGGGAAGAAAAGTTTAAAACTACTTAATTAAAAAATCCTTTTGCCACTGGCAGAAGAAACAGATATTTTTTTCCCTGCGAGGTTCACAAGCATGAAGACAAATGAAATGAAGTAAAATCTCAACTTAAAACTCATGAAGAAATTATTATTATCATGAGATCATGTAACATGAAAAAATTTTGAATTCAACGTTGAAGACGTGTATAGTTAAAAGGTTGCCAGAATGAAGACCCTTAGCAGAAAAATAAAATCTACCAATATTGGCCATTTTATCACTATTTGAGTGGTGTTTATATCAAGGGCCGCTATAATCGAAAAGTTTCATTACCTAATTTTAGTTCCATAGTATTTGATAGAAAAAAGAATTAAAGGTACTTCGTATTATCGCAGCCATCTTAGTAGAAGTAGCCAAATTTTCAGAAAGTACCAAACTCTGGCAACCATGCGCTAAAACGTTCTTCTGGCAATTATGCTCATAACAATCGTTTCAGTCAAGCAACTCCGCCATTTTTCGTATGCGTTCTGTTTTGTAGTATTCCAAGCTCCAACGGTTTTTATACACAAATCGTATTATTTTTCCCCCTTAGTTTTAAAATATGAGCTTGTGGAATATGCCATCAATGGAAGAAACTACGATAAAATTTCGGCAGTAATACAGAATTTTGCAGAAAACTTTATAAAGGAAACAACGAGGAAATGCGTTTTCTAGATAGCCGCTGTTGCCGAAGGTTGTACGAAGCCAACTCTCTGCAGTTCTCTGACTTTTATTTAAGGGAAACAGGTCGCTGTGCAATTCGGAAGAATAATAATAATAAGAAGAAGAAGAAGAAATACAGAAAAATTCGATGAAGAATATTTTTAATGTTTTTATAGTGTGCATTGTTTAATTTACTTTTTTAATGTGTGACATAATGGGCTAAAATTCTATAAGCGGGGTAAGTTGTCGCCAAACTATTTTGGCCTTCAAAATTTGGCGAATTTTTTTTGGCGGCAATAAAGCCCTAGAATGTGATTTTTAAACGTAAACAGAATAGCAACTTTTAAGTTTTGCAATAGTGAAACGCCGTTATTTTATGTAAACAGAATAGTAAAATGAGATGATAAAATACTATATAAGTAAAACAAAGTACATCAGCTTTGCAAGTAAAAACATAATCTATCTATGTAATTTATGATAAAATAGTATAATGAATGATAAAATAATAAATCGTATAACACTTTCCTCGAATTCCAAAATTATCAACCAAGTAAATATATTTAAATTCACTAATAACGGATGCACCATAAACCCATTAAAATATTCAAGTTACACTATCGTCGTAAAATTCAACGCATTAAACAACTTTCGTTCAAAACTTCAAAGCTTTAAATATTCCACATCTTTCGATTGCCACATGCAAGAAATAAAACTAAAAAAAAAAAAAAATTTACTAAATAAATTAAATGAAAACATTCATAAATTATAAACTTCACGTCATCTGAATTCCAACTTCTCCCACCAACAACAGTTTAACCTTCTGCAAATATTTATATAAATATAATATTAAACATATATATAGTAATAATTCTAAACAGTAAAACTTTTAAAAACAAACACAGTATTTCAAAATTAAATTTTTAAAAAAATCTTCTGGCTACACTAAATTCGCGCTAGTTACTGAAATAAAGCTCTAAAGGTTTGCCACAAGAAAACATTTATAGCAGGAAACCACAACCAAATCAAAATAGCGCCAAATAAAAACTCTCGCCAAGCTTGTCGCTCACCGCGATTATGGAATTTTAACCACATAATTCTTATTTAATAATTCAAATTCGTATTTTAAATTGCTGAAGTATGTTTTCTTTCCCTGTGTTGATATTGCTTACCAAACTTACTATAAATATCTATTGTTCTGTCTAAAAATGAAGGCGCGAAAACCGCCAACTTGCACATGCTGAGTAACTTTTACATTTTCATCCGTAAATAAATCACAAAATTGCGCCAAGATGGTTGCGATAGTGCAAAAGTACCGAGTAAAAATAGATTTTGGAATTATAATTAGGTACAAAAGGTATTATTCCAGAGACTGGGAAAGCTGCCTGCCGGCGAACCATAAACGTTGGCGGAGATCCCACCAGAGCTGCGCCAATCGGCGGAATTCTTTAGGAACTGATGCCTCTTTATTTACCAAACAGTCAGTATTCGACCAGCTTTGATTTTGCGCTTCACAAAAAGGCTTTCGTCTATTGCTACCATTTCATTTAGCTGTCTTATTTTACTGAAAGCTCTGTTCAGAATGCTATCATTGCTCCCGCAGGTAACTGCTTCAGTTTATTACTGTTTTGCTAGCTATATATAGCCCATCATATCTTGTGGATTATTAATACACACTATTTTTGATGGTAGGATATCATAACTTTGAAAATAATCTATCGGTTGCTGTTTTATAGAAGGCAAGTTCGAAATTTTAGTCACTTAAAAAAAGTAATAACTAATCTATATCTTTGTTCATAAAAACAAAATGTAGCTTATTCAGAATCAACCGGTGTTGTCTCATCAAATGGTAGCGCAGCTGTTATGAGTGTGTTACTAATTCACGCTTATACATAACTGGCACTAAATCGCTCTGCTTGGCGACCGTTTCACAGTCGACGGGATAAAGCGTAAGTACCTTATAATACAGAATATCGATTATCGAAAGCGATTATCAGGTATTCTTGTTTAGAATGCACTGAAATACGAATACTTAAAAAGAATGGTAGAAGAAATGAATCAATCGAAAAGTCAATGAAAATTCTTATGACTTACTACAGAGACAGTGCATAAACTTCACTTCACTCGAAAATCGACTATGAGCTGCGATTATTCTTTTAGTAAACGTTGATATAGAAAAGAATAGAAGAATTAGATGGCGCATTTCCTATAGGAAGAAGATGCGTGTTTAAAAATTCTCAGACAGTAAATAACTTTTCCATTAATAAACATGTAAAATGAACATTCTAAACAAAGTTATTAATATTAAAAGTAACTTAAAATGAAGTACATGATAATAATAACTCGAAAACGAAATATGAGCCCCTAAAACCTTTACTTAATATTTATACATATGTATTATATATATTAAAAAAGAGATAATTACCTTTATCAGTGCAAAATTGATTACTTTATTTTTTGTTTTATAAGTCATGTATAAACAAAACGTTATTTTTAAATATTCGGAATGATTACAGTTAATCCATAGTCATGGCTCGTGAAAAGATAGTTTTAAGTTCATATTTTTGAAAACCAATAAGGCTATAAAGAAACTTTTTGTTGGTAATACTGAATGAAATTAGCGTCTGGATTTATTAGTCCAAAGGGGCAATTTGCAGGGAGGGATTATTAATTTCGTTTTAGCATTTTGTGTCGATTCACTATAAATGCCAGTTCACTATTCAAATTGTTCCCACCAAATATTAAAGGCTTGTATTATATTTAAAGAAATTAAATAATGAAGAATCTGCATAAATGTATATATGTTTCTCGCAATGTGATAAAACAACGGTACCTAGAGCCATCCAATTTTGAATAACGTACGTTTCCCCCAGAATATGGGAATTTCGAAGCTCAAATTTGGAATTTGTTTTATTATCGATTTCATATTTTGTAAAACTTTAAAGAATTTTTTATAAAAAAACTCAACAATTTCAAAGCGAGTAATGGCAACACTGTACGAAAAAAAAATTATGTCCAGCGCGCGCGACTCTGTATCGGAAATTCTAAAGATACGATCATTTTAAAATTATTTTGCGGTATTGCGGAACTGAATTTTATGGTTTAAGTGCGAAGAGCGTTACGTTACCAAAACGTTAAAAAACGTCCCTTTGGGCGTAATCTAAAATCTGAAAGCTTTCAAATTTTTGTATTTTTTTATTATCTTACTCCCAAAGCAGGCGAAAATAAACTGAATTATTTGGCTTAAGATAATTATAAAAAATTAAAATCAACCTCATGCTATTTTGCATTGAAATTATAATGAAAGATTCGGCCCTAACGTATAAATAGATACTTCTGACGGAATATTTGACTGATTAATTTTCCACTTCTTATTAAGCGGAATATATTAAGCTTTATTTATAGGCGCCAAAGAAGATTGCTTTTGCATAGCTCTATAACAACCTTAAGCCGCGCGAAAATGTTATGCAAGAGTAAGTTTACTTAACGTTAAAAGTCCGTACGCAGCCTCTGGCTTCATAACCGTTGGTCACACACGTACGTAAATTTCAATTAAAAAAAAGTACTTTTCAGTTCCCTGCTATATACCAGAACAAGCAATGAAAGTATCAAAGCATCAAAAGTATTTTTCTGAGTGCTTACGTGTTATCGCACTCACTTTAGTAGAAATCGCAAATTTCCTGAATACGTCAAACTCTGGCAACCATGCACATAACCGCTC
>KK116626.1:1552734-1650640 GCA_000611955.2 Stegodyphus mimosarum
CCCTAGAATGTCCCAAACATGTTCTATTGGGCTGATATGAGGGGAACATTCTGGCCAATCCATTCGAAGGATTCCTTTGTTAAAAAAAAAATTGTCTACTAGCTGAGCACGATGTGGCTGGCATTATCATCCATGAGACTGATTTAATCCCCGACTGCTGCAGCGTAAAAGACAACAATATATCTAAGGATCGCATTCCTACATCGCTGAGCCGTTAGTGCTCCATTCCTGATACTGTATAGGTAGACGCATAAGATATTTCTCCCGCCTTCTTAGCATGCCTTCGTGGTGTAATGATGAGCACAGTCGGGGCGTATTCGAGAGGTCAGAGTCCCAGGGAGGGCATTGCTCATTTTTCACATCTCTCAGCATCAAAAATCTCAATATCTCTACAGGTGCAACCATTGATAGAAATACTGGCCTAGACCATCACTGCGCCTCGCCAAATTGGACACTTTCATGCACAAATATAGAACTATTCCGTATACCAGACTTTCCAGATAAGATTCCGCCTATTGTCAAGTTGTACACTAAAGCGGGACTCGTCCATGAAGAAAGAACACGCTGCTCCACTCATGTCATCCCCATCTGAGATGCACCTGTACCCACCTTCTGCGGGCAGTACTGTGGTCCTGTGTCAAAGAAACAGAAGCTATAGGTCTGCGACCATACAAACCCTCATGTTCGAGTCCGTTTCAAACAGTTTCAGTCAAAACTCTAGTATCAGTAACCCTGTGAAGGTGTTGCTGCAAGAACGGGGCGTTCATAGTGTGCGTTTTCTTCTGGCCGTTAATGTTAAATACTGTCTCTCGTTTTCTGTTGTTGCAGACGTACAACATTGTTCCAGTCTTCTGCATACATTTCCAGTTTCCAAAAACCGTTTCTATAGTTTGAAAACGACACTTCTAACGCTTTTGCTACAATGAAATGCGATTCACCCGCCTCTAAACCACCGATGGTCCTTTAGGCTTCGGATTCGGCTAAGTCATTTTACTGACATTGCATTCACTTTTACAAAACATTCCACACGTGTCAGTTGTTTTTTTTTATCTCTTCCTAGAGAAGAAATGCTCTAGGTTAATTTTCACACCGTATCTAAAACGTTTAATTTTCGACGTCACAGACAAATTTTGCATATTCCCAACTTTGTAAACGTTATAATTTTCCTTTTCAACTTTTCCCATTTCATTTTTGTTAAAACGGTTGTCGAATATATGGTTATTTCATACCGAACTACAATATCCTTTAAATGTTTGAACAGGGTATAAACAAACAGAAATAGGTCGATCACTGCCAAATATTGAAACTCTGGAAATAAAAATATAGGCATACCAAATTTTAATTTTACAGAATGTTGAGAGGCTCCTGAAAAAAAAAATCGTGCAACAATCACTCGCATAAAAAGAATGTAACGGCGTATATAAGGAACTTGAATTTTATATTTAATTGATGACAGTACAGCACACAAGGCTATCTGTTTATGGGAAAGATGCGTTCGCGGATGTCTTTTCAAAGAAAGCTGGCTCTTATTAACATAGCGTATGAGGGGAGCAATGAAAGCACCCGCGTTCGAGGACTCCAAACGGGTCAAATTACCTAAAATTTTGTCACTGGGGTATCCAAGCATATAAAGAAATTGAAGGCTATTTCCAGATAGGAAAACTTCATGCGAATTCTTAACATATCATATCCAAATGTTAAATTTCATTTTTACGAATTATTATTAATTATTGTTGTTGTTGTTGCATTTTATACACTGCTGGACACCCAAATTGCAACACCAAGAAAGACAAAAGATATCACAACAAAATTTATTTAGTAGATAACATGTTGACCAAGTATTAAATGATTAAATTTATAGACTTCTGTGAAGTGTGGTTCCTTCCAGAATCAGTAGCCAGAAAAGCCGCCATTATTGGAGATCACCGCTGCCACACACTTCGGCATTGATTCAAGGAGACTTTGGATGTGTTCTAGGGGTACAGCAGACCAAACAGCTTCCACACGTTGCCAAAGTTGATCTGGTGTGGCAGCTTGGGATGTAATCTGGGTCAATCGTTCAGCAACCACGGACCACATGTTTTCTATCGGCGAAAGTTCCGGAGAGCGAGCCAGCCAGGGAAGCAATTCAATCTGGCGATTGACGAAGCACCCTTGGACAAGTGCCACGCGTGGGCGCGCATTATCCTGTTCAAATATGGCTGTGGGTAAGCCCTGAATGTAAGGAAGGACAACTGGCTCCAACACCTCGGAGATGTAGCGCTGGCCATTTAAAGTACCGGCAATGCGTACTAGAGGAGTGCGACAGCAATATCCAATACCGCCCCATACCATAATACCCGGTGCAGGACGGCGGTGCATAACGCAGCTGTCCAGCATCCTCTCTCGTTGGTGTCTCCAGACTCGAAACCGACCATCGTGGTGTTGCAGAGAGAAGCGTGACTCGTCAGTAAAGACAATTTCATTTCATTCTACCGTCCACATCCTTCTTTTATCACACCATTGGCAGTGGAGACGTCTGTGGTTCTGCGTCAAGGGTAGGCGAAGCAATGGACGTCTTGCGGGCAGACCACTCTGCTGTAAACGGCGTCGAATGGTACGCGCAGACACTGGATGATGCGTTACAGACTGAATGTGCTGTGCTATGGTTCGTGATGTGACTGAGCGATCCGTCACTGCCATGCGCACAATGTTCCTGTCATCACGTGAAGTGGTGCACTGAGGTGGATGCGATCGAAGACGTCGGTCCGTCGTAGTGGCGCGCGTGATGTGCGTCTGCGCTGAAATTCTAATCATTTGCAAATCTTACCACGGCTAATGCATGTTGTAAATTTCATGTTATTTGCGTAATTTCTTCAGGGTGTTGCATTTACGGTGGCCAGCAGTGCATTATTATCATCGCTTTTTTGTTTGTTTGTTTACAATTTTACAGGGTATATTTTATTTGGTTTCAGTATTTGTCTGGATCAAATTTCGAAACCAGTTTTTGATTCTTCTACCAACTGGACTTCTTTAAAATTTCATTTTGCCTGCGATGACAATATAGTATTCTAAAGAAATGTTTCAAAATTCGGAGCAAGTTTTCATTATTAATATTTTCTTTTACACCCTTGTTTTCATAGCCGTAGAATTTCGATCTTTGTACCATTAAATAGATCGGAAATTAATATTTCAAATAAAGAATTTTTGAAATTCTACTTGTCCTGTCCCTTCCCCTTATCTTTTTTTTTTTTCTTTCAGGAAAACATGTTGAAATAAAAACTCCTGCGTTGGCAGATTCAGTATATACCAACTACAAAAAATTCAACAGCATAGTGTTAATGGATCCTGTGATGCAAATTACTATTTTGTACTTGTAGATATAGGTATAATTCTCATAGATTATAGTAATAATGCTGTATACAAAATATTTTATTTAAAAAATCACATATAAGACTTTAATAAAAAATTTGTACATTTCTTTTTAGGTAATTTTGGACGTATCAGCGATTTTTTCAAATTGTTTCCTGGGACGAGCATTGGATCAGAATACGCTGAATCTGCCATGCGATAAAAAGTTGCCTAAAAGTGCAAGAGTTTTGCCTCATGTATTTTTAGGCGATGAAGCATTTGGTTTGAAAAGGCATTTTTTGAGACCATATCCTCGAACCAGGAGTAATTTATCATGCTCAGAGAAAATTTACAACTACAGACTTTCTCGAGCAAGAAGATGTGTCGAAAATGCATTTGGCATATTATCATCTCGGTGGCAGATTTTAAGAAAACCACTTCTTTTAACACCAGAAAACAGTGAGATAGTTGTAAATGCCTGTTGTTGCCTCCACAACTTTTTAATTAAAGATGGGATTGAGCATGAAAATAAACTATACTGTCCCAAAAAGTATGCTGATTACCCTTTGTTGAGCGGAGAGGTCCAGGATGGGCTCTGGAGATCTGGTGAAAGTTTGAGATCTGTTTCGCAACAATCTTCAAACAACTCCACAAGTCTTACCAAAAACATCAGAGATAATTACGCCGATTACTTTTTAAATGAAGTTTCTGTTCCCTGGCAAGGAAAGTATATTTAATTTTTTTTAGAGTTATAGGGCTCATGGCGATTCTCTCTCTAAACAAAAAAACGAGTGGAAGTAGTTACCGCAAGGTCACTAGGAAACACTGCTTTTTTATATTCAAACAAAATAATTACATTAAGATTGAGACATAACTTTTTTTAATGACAACTAGAAACATACTTTGACAATAGCCTTATTGTTATAGGAATACACTAAATATCTGCAGTGGCATTTTTGAATGAAACTTACAGAATGCAATACTGAAATATGTATAGATCAGCATATTTCTGCATTGCACTGTAGTACTCTCTATACTATAAGCATGCACATGCATATATATATATAAAACGTTCAATTTTTTATATGTAATTTCTCTTAGGAGAAATACCATATTCTAAACATGCCTAATTTATAAAAAAAAAAAAAAATCCTGAGGATAAGTGACAGCCTGTATACAATACTTTTTTCCATTTTGCAGGTATGAAAGCAGTTACGCAGAAAACAGAACTTATTATACATTAATTTTTTTTTTCCTTTTTCAGTCAAAAGGAACATGTTTCTGCATTTAGCACTCCTTATTCACTGTCACTGTCGATCACTACAGTAGTTGGCTGCACTATCAATATCATTATCGCTAGTACTAGTACCCCACAACTAGTCACCATGACCTGCAACCACAACTAAACTAGTACAATTCTATGAAATGTTCAACCAACAATGAATTTTATGCTCAATCATCAAATATATTTTGCTGTGTTGCCAGCTGTTTTTATACATCTATTTCCAATCATTTGCATGTATAAGCTGAACCCCTGAATTTGATATGCTTTTTCTGAAAAAAAAAAGGGGGGGTTACATTCGAATACAGTACAAAGTAAACAATGGTATTACTTTTGTTAATTTCTGTAAACTTCACTCAACCTTTGTAACATGACACATCTACTTTCCTGGATTTAATAATAATTCAAAAAGGCTTTTCCCTTTGTTAATTTCTGTAAACTTCACCCAACCTTTGTAACATGACACATCTACTTTCCTGGATTTAATAATAATTCAAAAAGGCTTTTCCTCAATATGTTCTACAAATCTTAACATTATGCATTTTTTTCATTTGCTGAAAAATTAAAATTACAAACACCTATGCCTTATCTACATTTCTGCTAGAGAAATGACATGAATTTAACACATCAAAATTTCTGTGGATAATTAATGCTGTGTTCTTCATTAAATTATACACTGTGCAATGAATTGTGCATGTTATTCATTTTTATTAAAAATAAATTCCTATGATAGATAACATAATTCAAAAACAGAAACAAAGATCACCAGGAGACGAAAACTGTCTAGAACTGTGACTGTTGATTTAAGGATACATCACTGCATTTTTTTCCTTTTTGAACTTCACAAGAGCATTTTCTCCAAACATTAATTTTTTTTAACTATTTATACAAAGCTTAGGTAATTAAACTGATTATTGTTCTTAAAGTGAAAATAATTTTAAAGAAATATCTTTATGGTCAAAAATGCATGAAACCAACAATTCATGATACCAATTTGATGTTTTAATCAGCATTCAAAGCAAACAGCAATACAATATTTTCATCTTTTTCAATTAATTTATTTTTAAAATCTTGAATTAAAAAGATATTTACAATTAAAATATATATACAAAGAATTATTTACAAACATGCATTTTTTAAAGAGTTTTCATAATAAATTGAAAAATATGGCATTAGTCATCTACAGGATCATACACAGTGTGCATGATCCTGAGCTTAACCTTTGCTTTTAAATTTTCATCCATATTTTTCAATTTATTATGGAAACTCATTAAAAAATGCATGTCATCATCAATGCACTTCGTTGGCCATCAAATCACTATTTCTTTTCATTAATTTTAAAATTTCTTCTTTGAAATTTTCGCTTTTTCGCTTCAGTCCTCTGGGAGTTTCCGAAGTCATACATTCATTTTGATGATCTTCATCACATGACATATCCAGATGATTGACCTCGTTATCAAATAGGTCCTGTGATGAAAGAATCTCTTCCCCAGCAACAGGAAGCAGTGATGCATTGCTACAACTAGGCCCATCCACTGTTTTCACATTGAAACCAGTGCTACATTGAAAAAATAAAATAATACACAATATTAAAGTAAAAAAATTACCACTACATACAGAATTTAAGAATTCTAATATGCATGAAGATTTAGTGAAACCTTGTTAAATAACTGCTTATTAATTAATGAATATATTTATTACATCCTGAATAATAGTTTAACTAAGGCTTACACACACTATGAGATTTTTAATAGGAATTATTAGTAAATACATTAAAGAAATTTCTGAGTATCAAGTTGATTTCTATTCTGTTCTAGGAGGATCTGTAGAGTGAAGTTGCAATATCATGATTTAAGTTTCTTATCTATGTATTATTCTCATCATTGCAAGATAATTATCAGTTGTACAATGTCCTTCAAAATCTACATTTTGATTTTCTAAATTAATACTAGAGACATCTAGAATTCTGGATTATGAACATCAATTTCAGCAAAAAATTCAAATTCTTAATTAAAATGTAATTTTTGGTTTTATTATATTCAAAAAAGACAAAAGAAAAAATATTACATTTTTCAAAATTAGTTTTATGCCTAGTATCTAGTTTGCATTACTGAAAATAAATGAGTCATTTAAAATACGCTATATTTTTTTAATGCACTGATACTATATTGTACATTAATAAAAAATCCTCAATAATTCCACTTAGTTTTCCAGAGTGGAATTATATGATATTCACAACTTAATATCAAAAACAATTCATTAAATTACATAATTTCTACATTTTTAACAGCCTATTCTTATACTAGTTACAATATATAAAACAGAGTTTACCACCTATGTCTGATTGTATCTTCTAAAAAGGCCATCTGCTCAGCAAGTGCAAATTTTCTTACTTTAGATGCACCATCACCGCTCCTTGTTGCCAAGGTCTTCCTGTACCTGATGTATGACCTTCGGATGCACTTAGGACAAGCTGTCACGATAGTAAATGTTCACATAAGTGAAAAATAAATGTATCTAAGTAAGAATCTGAAAATGTATCTAAGTAAGAAAATGTTTTTCTGTACTTGTAGCAAATTTCAAGCCCTTACGAATTAAATCATCCGTTAATAGCTGAACTTAACCTTTGACTTTTTCAATATTGATTTCTTTATTATCATAAACTGCCATGATTTCATTCAAATCAGAGCCATTACTGCTTTGGCAAAGCTTTCATTCTTAACATTACAAATTCTTTGATGAAGTAGGCCAAGTTACTGACGCATGTGTGGGGATAAACTGAACAACTTCTGATCACACAGTCAAAATAAGAATTAAAAAAGAAATTGGGAAATTTATGATAGAGCAAAAAATTTGTGTTAAAAAGTGTATTTCTTCTTACTGGTGAACCATGTTATTTCCAAAAAGAGTTGGGTGCCATTTTCTTAACAGCAGAATTATAATTTTCTACAAGCTTTATCTTTGTGACGTGCAAACATGTTTTGGTATTATATATGAATCCTTTTTTTTGGGGAGGGGAGGATTAATTATTAATGTTTTATATATCAAATATATGTAACCCGACAGAGGAAGTGGAACTGAACAATATGTAAGTGATCTAAAATGTCAGTTTGTCACATAAGTTAGTAAGATAATACAGAAAGGTGTTCAATCAATAAATCCAAAAACTAATCCTCTCTACTAATTCATAAAACAAACCATATTCAGAATTTCATCCTTCAGACTAAATAGATAGTTTAGAACATAAATGTGATGATATATCACTATAATGTGATATGTTATTGAAGTAAATCAGGATGAATGTGAATAATGTTTATAATCAAGTTTTTAAAATAATTTTACTAGCTTGGTCAAACATCAATCATTTTATTTTCTGAACTTGCACAACTGAAACACTTCAAGTTCAAGGACTTCACATTTCTCCCTGGCTTTATTTCCCTATTATTTGGCCCCATTACACATCCTTACTAGTTTAAAATAAATTATTTTCTTTTTATTCAATAAACATGGCATACACATTCATTTGTAATTTAAGCTTCTTCAAAAATTACTACACTGTTTTCTTTCTATGACACTGAAAGAAATTTAAATACATAAATAAAGATAAAGGGAAATTTTAAAAGGTTTGAAAACAGTCAATGATACAGTAAAATTGAGTTTTCTTTGATTTCACCTCACTGAATAGGTTTCTCTTTCTTATTATGTGATCTTTATTCTGTGATAACGTAAAAAATAATACAGATAAATGAAAACAGCCAAAAATTCAGATTTGAGACTTTTGCATATCTTTGTTTCAGATACATTTGTATAACAGTATTTATTATATACTCGTACCTTAATTTTTACTTTTATTTTCCGAAAATAGCTGTAGATCTTTTAAGCAATATCAATCAAGTTCAAATTTTCTTCTTGTGTTATACACAGTTAAAATACAAATTGTTTATATTTTGGAAATTCAAATAAAATTTTTAATAAAATTGCATTCTGACACTGTTACTAGGTTTTCAAATGATGATCATTTACATGTTTATTGCTGAATGAAATTCAAATTCTGCATGTTTCATAAATTTTACAGACTATAGGTTTAAATACCGTAAGCTAAAATACATGCATTACACACATGTATACATATATATATATATATCTAAATCATTCACAGTATCCTACATATACCCATAATCATATAAGCACAATAATGACAGACATAACTTTTAATTTACAAAATCAAATTTAAAAGTGGACTTTAAAAAAAAAAAAGCATGTATGCAAGAGACAAGTTAAATATGAATGCGTTTTAATTGAGACCTAGCGATCCAAATAACAAAACAAAGAGAGCAAAAAATTTACTTACCACCACAATTCGTAACCTCAGCAATCATCTCCCAGGCTTTCTGAACGAGGTTCAGATTTCTGTGATCCATAGATCTTGCATCCCAAATTACGGGATGGTTCTGGACCGTAGCGATTACAATTTCATCTGATACGACGCGCTCCATATTAAAAAAAAATGTCGCCTTCGATGTGACAGTCAAAGCTGTATGTAAGTAAAGCGTCGGCACTTCAATGGGAGAAATTGCGCTTCGTAACGACCTCAGCGCTCGTAGCGGTGGCGATGTGGAAACACAATCAGTGAAACTGCGCATGCCCCTTTTCTTTTCAGGCATTGGTTGTTTTGATTTGGTTGTTTGTTTTATTCCACCCAAATCTTGTTAGCTTCTAACGTGCTTTGGTTGTGTTATTTATAACTTATTAATTTTGTACTTTTTAATTACAAAAGGCTCTTTTCAGAACCAATTTTTTTTTTTAATTTTCTCTAATGGCGTTTCGATACTGCGGATTAAGGATTGCAAGTAAGGAGTAAGATTTCGTCGAAATCTGATGGAATACATTTCTACACGTTTCCTTGAGACGATGCGTACTTAAGGAAGCAATAAAGAACAGTTTTAGGATATGTATTGTTGAAATTAAAGGTAAAAAAATCTGATAATTAAAAGAATTATTCCCCTATATTTTATAATAACGCAGGTACAAGTTTTAAATAATATTTTACAAATTCTGCATGTTTCATAAATTTTACGGACTATAGGTTTAAATACCGTAAGCTAAAATACATGCATTACACACATATATATATCTAAATCATTCACAGTATCCTACATATACCCATAATCATATAAGCACAATAATGACAGACATAACTTTTAATTTACAAAATCAAATTTAATAATGGACTTTTTTAAAAAAAAAGCATGTATGCCAGAGACAAGTTAAATATGAATGCGATTTAATTAAGACCGAGCGATATAAATAACAAAACAAAGAGAGCAAAAAATTTACTTACCACCACAATTGGTATCCTCAGCAATCATCTCCCAGGCTTTCTGAACGAGGTTCAGATTCCTGTGATCCATAGATCTTGCATCCCAAATTACGGGATGGTTCTGGACCGTAGCAATTAAAATTTCATCAGATACGATGCGCTCCGTGTTAAAAAAAATGTCGCGTTCGATGTGACAGTTTCTCGCTTCGTTTTAGCTTCGCTCTGATTGGTTGACGCTTATCCCAAACTCGGCGTAAAGTTGAGAATCGTGAACCTTAAGCCCTGAGCCCTAAACCAAATTTTGTGACGTAGCACAGACTGGTTGCCTTGGCAACGGTGCTCGGCTTTAACAACACCGTCTTTCGAGACGGTGTTGGCTTTAACCACTTATGACACTTACGCCCTCGTGTGAACGGGCCCTTATTACAGACCCTGTGTCGCAGGTGTGAACGGAATTCTCGCATTTTATTCCTTGTGACTATGTGACATTTACGTCCCCGTCTGAACTCAGCCATACTGTTGGTGAATTAGAGGAATAAATCAAGTTTGTGATTCTGCAAATTCCAGTAAATATACCGAAAAAGATACAGATTCATTCTGTTGACATGTAGATGATTGTTTCCAAAACAATGAAGCTCACTTGACACCTATTATCTCTGAAAGGTACACATCATATAACATGTTTTTACAGATTTCACGAATCTAAATCTTGAATATTCAGCTTATAATTAAATTACTTTCTCAAATTTATACCAGAGATAGTTTAAGTAAATGGTTCTCGTCAAAGTCAAAACATCATTGAAAACTATAGTAAGAAACTGAGCAATCAATGTTGTGAGATTGATAAATTCCGAAAAACTTTATATATATTTTGAACAATCGTATCACTAATTGAGAAGAGTAAGCCTTTCGTCACAGTATACAGTTTTTTTTAAATCTTGGAATCAAATGGACATCATTAACTTTTTGTTCTATATTGATTCTTCTCACGATATTTGATTTTTATCGCGCCGAAAATCCAATTCTACAGAACACAGACTATTCATCTTCTGATGATATCCAAAAATAAACTTATTTCCACGCTATCGAAGTTTCTCTTCAATGTACTGTCGCAAGACATCTCAATAAAATTCCCTCCTAAAGAATAAATTCAGATGCAGCTTCGGATTTGAAAGAGCTTTACATATATGCGAGCTTTCCTACAATCTCACATTGAAACGTAACTTTCAAATCAGTTAATAAGTGGATATGAGCATTTCAAAAAAATAGTTGTTTGGTATAGTCCCTATTAGATATCTTTCTACAGAAGCACCACACCGATAGTTCGATTTTAAAAATACATGAGCGAATTATTATTTAAATTATATAAACAATACGTAACATACGATAATAAATACATTACCAAACACCCATCTGTCACTTTGCTAAACATTTACTTATTTTGGTTAAAGTAATGCTATGCTACGCATTTAATCGACATCCCTCTGCTTACTTCACGCATTCCATTTGCAGTTAAAGAATAGATTTTGCCTGATTTTATCAAAAGATCCGAAGGATTTGTTAAAGGACAAAAGCTAGTAGTTAAAACATTTCTTCACCAAACTAAGTAATTACAGTGTCAATATAAGTTTATTTTGCAATTTTCAGGCATGAAAGTGCAAGTTGGTAAAAAAAGCTGAACAACGCGCGGACACAAAATTACACAAAAACTAAATGCGCAAGCGCGAGCTAAAAAAACACATTTTAATAAAATATCAACCTTTTAATATAAAAAGTATTAAGCATATGCATATAATTAAACTAAAATAATACTTGTACTTACTATTTTGCTATTAATTTTATCTTCCACTTGTTAACCCCCCCCCACACACACACAGACATTTGCCGGTCGCGATTCTCAACGGTTCTGCATCGATCTCAGAAACAGCCCGGGTGACGTTAAAAAAAGCGGAATTCCGCGAAAACACGGAAAACTTTCGTGCCTGAATTTTAACCAATCAAATTCATATTCCCCCCCCTGCAGCAGTAATTTTTATCTTTTATTTTGAATTTTGGTCGATATTGTTCGGAGAACAGCCTTGGTTGCGCCAACTTGGCTTCTTTAAGGGTATGGGCAACATTTCATCATGCCAACGGAAGTAAATACTGCAGATAATCAAATAATACAGAATAAATACTACAATAATAAATAATACAGAATAAATACTACAGATAATCCCTTTACAAGGGAAAAGTATTACGGCTGTCTACCTAGAGGAAGTACGTCATCGAATGTAGGAGTTGCAACATTCAGACCTTTCATGCAATTACAAATATTAAATACTATTACATAAGGCAATAAAATTTGTTCCCCAAAAAACCCACACAGATATTTTTAAGAGAAACGGAGCCTGGAATAAGTTTTATGCTTCCTTACTGCATGCCTTTGTAGTGCATAGCTTTCTTATACACTGGTTATCATAAATTAAGGAGAAATCACAAAAATAGCGATAACTCCCTCAAAAATAAGCCAAACCGTGTGAAATTTGAATATGTTGCCAAGTAAGAGTAGCTGAGTAAAACTGCAATATGCAAATTAGTAGCGCTGCACTCGGAATACGTCATCTGCGAGGAGAATAAAAGTCCATGTTTGAGAGCAAGCCCACATATTTCACTGCGATAGTGACATCAGAAATCTGAGATAGCCAATTCGTAACAATGACCTGCAGGCATCATTTGCCTGCAGAACTACGATGGAGAGTCTTTGGGAGACTAGAGGCAGGACAAAGTCAAACAGAAGTGGCCAGATGGCTAAATGTTAGTCCTTTCTGTGGTTCATAGACTTTGGAGACAATTTCAAACCACAGATTCCTCATCTAGGAGGTTTATCCAAGGACGGCCAACTGCTACGACGAGCGCCGATGACCGATATTTGGCATTATGTGCACGCAGGAATAGAACCGCTACTCCGACTCTTAGATACTCCCTTGCTGCAGCCACCGGAAGGTTGGTGTCAACGTCAACTGTGCGTACAAGGCTTTAGGAGGGTGGTCTGTATGCGAGGCGACCAGCCATTTGCGTACCACTCACGTCACGCCATAACATGTCCACTGGACGCCTGATCAATGGAGGGCTGTTCTCTTTACGGATGACTCCAGGTTTAGTCTAGAAAGCGATAGTAGGCGTTATTTGATATGGAGAGAACCTGAAAGCCGTTATCATCCGTTAAGCATCCGAGAAAGAGATGCATACAGAAGAGGCAGTGTCTGTGTTTAGGGTGGCATTTCTTTGGGTGGATACAAAGATCTCCATGTCTTTCCAAGGGGAACCGTGAATGCTCAGGTTTATAGAGATGACATACTTGATGCTTATGTGTGCCCATATGCCGGGCCAACAGGTGATGCTTTCCTGTTGCAGGACGACAACGCAAGACCACACAGGGCTCGCATCGTAGATGACTATCTTCAACAGGAAAGAATTATGCGCATGGAGTGGCCAGCTCGATCCCCGAACTTGAATCCTATCGAGTACGTTTGGAATGCTTTAGGGAGATGTCTAGCTGCTCTCAATCCGCCCCCTCAGACAACTGCCGCGCTTGCAACTGCTTTGCAAAAGCAATGGCTCTCGCTTCCTATGGAATTGATAGACCGTATAATTGAAAGCATCACACATCGCTGTATTGCTGCTAGAGGCGATCATATTCCATATTGAAGGTACTTTTCCTATAGAAAACTGATATCTTCGATTTGTTCATTTTATACATGTGCTAATTTCTATACTATCATAATCGTCTGGTAATTTCTTTTTATGTTATTTGATACCTTATTATGTGTTGCATATTGTGGGTACGTTTCATAAAATTCTACGTGTAACTTTTTCAGTAATCGTGATTTTTCCCTAATTTATGATAACCTGTGTATTTCCTGCATTAAAAAATTTTAATCACTTTACAGTGGTGCCCAAAGTAAAATGTGGAAGATAATAACTAGTCATCACCTGAATTTGGAAACTGGGTCCTCTCCTTCCCAGTCACTCTTTAGGTGAAAGAGAATGAATGAAATTTTCAATTTGCTACTGCTTTGCAACGTGCCTTTTTAGTGTAACAGAAAACACATTAGGCTAGCATCAAAAGGTCTGGAATTCGAATACCAGTGACATCATTGTTGATTTTTATGTTCTCCTGCTCTGATAAATACTTAATGACTCTCAGAAGAAATTTTGTATTTTTCAGAATTATTTTGGTAATTATAAAAAAAAAAAGGGAGGGGGAGAAAAAAAGAAAAACGCTGAAAAGTGTTTCTCCCTATTAGATATTCTACTTCTACGAAAGCTTAGGCAAAACGTTTCTTCATTTGTTGTGTTAAAATATATAACTGAGCTAGACAATTGATTTTTTCACATCTAGCTCAGACTTTATATGAAATTTTTTATAGCTTTCTGAAATTGTGCATAGTTTCATGCAACTAATCGGCTCTACATTTCAACAATGAATTATTTTCTTTAAAAAACAAGTTGGTAATAATACTGATGTATTAATTTTAAAATTGCATTACTTTTCATAAAGTAACAGTATTTATTCATAAACATAAATTAGCAACCGAAAAATATTCTGACAACATCACTGAGAAATAAATTTTGGTAAACATACCAATTTCTAACCTTTGAAATGAAAAAAAGACAGAAAATAAAGAAAGGAGAAAATATTAATCCTTTATTTAGTCTCAAACAAGAATCACAAACTTTACAATGCTTAGCATTACTAGCAATAAATTTCAAAAATAATTATACATATATACAAGTCTTCTGCACAGATATTCCATACAAAAATAAAAGCGTATCAACAACAATAAGTAAACTTTTAAAATGCAACACATGATGTACATATTGAATAGCACCAGGATAAAAACAACTGCACTATGATATTCCTTGCCACATTTATACAAGCATATACTTTTGTAATGGGCTGAAGACAAAATTATAGTTGAGACTTTTAAAATATGACAAAGGAAACACTTATATTTTTGAGTGGAAAGACTGTTACAATTTAATTTTTTTCTATAAATCTATCATTAAAATTTAATTTTTCAGATACAATAAGCATATACAAGAATTATGGTAAGTTATTATCCTTATTTAGTCCTTAAAGCAATGTTTAAAAGCAGTTTTATGCAAATAATCTTGCATACTTATAGTTCTCTTTTAATAATTTTAATAATATTATTTGCTTACCTCTTTTAGATATGTGATTATACATTATTTTAATCTTTGGCATTCACTTTGTGAATAAAACTTTTGAAATAATTCAAATTCTAAACATTTTGTGCTATAAAGATACATTTCTTCTATAAAAATTTATCTGCATTCACTTAATGCATATATTTTCTGTGGCAAAAAGTTGCAAAACAGTTCTCCTCCTAAAATATTTTTATAATAAAACTTAGTCACTTCAATCTGTGTAAAATGTATAAGTCATTTTTATCAGCTAATCTCTACTAGTAAATAATGAAGAATCTATTCGTAAGTTCCTCATATTGTGAAAAAACAGCAGCACCTAGTGTCACCAAATTTTGAACACACAGTTTTTCACTCAAATATGTGCACCTTAAAGACAGAATTTTTAATTTCAAATTTATTTTTGATTTATTTCATATAATGTAAGAATTAACTGAATTCTTTATTAATAAATTCAGATATCTGAAAGCAAGCAGTGGTAACACTATATGAAAGAAACATCTTTACCTTCAACACATGAGATTGTTGCCATTTGGCAAAATGTAATATGTTAATCTTTTTTGGCTTTAATGTATGTTTGTATACTCCTCAGACTGCAGAAAAAAGGTGACATATACAGCTATCAAATTTGAACACATGTAGTCCTTTGCCCAAACATGTGCACCAAAAAGACAGAATTTGGGATTTGATTTATTTCATATTTCATATGAATTTAATGAATCTTTTGCTAATAAACTCAGTGATTTGAAAGTGAGAAGTGGCAACACTGTTCAAAATCAAACAATTTTATTCAAACACTGTTGCTATTCATCAAAATGTAAGACGTCTTTCAATTTTTATCAATAAATTCCACTATGCAATGTGCTGCCACTGCCTGAAATAAAATATTTTACCTTCTACTATCTGCAGTAGTGAACATTAAGAAAATTTAAAGCAATGAATGCAGTTCTTAAGAATATATTTCTGCTTTTTAATATATTTGATTTAAACAAAAATGTATTTAAATCACAAGATGTCTAATTAGAAATATTTAATGTTTTTATGAAATCACGTTAGCTGGACTCGTTAAAATCACTATACATATATTTTTTTCTTTTTATGAAAACTATTTTAAGCAGCTGGCCATAAAAGCTGCTAGTTTAACAGAACGTCTTAAGTATTTATACCATAATTTTATGATTACACGGGATACTCCACATAATTGAGGATTTTATAGTCATATTTACATCTGTATTAAAATGCAACATCTGAAAAATCTAGAGTATACAGTCACAAATGCAACATTTAAAAAATCTAGAGTATATAAATAACCAGATAAAAGCCTAAGGATAATGAGAACAAATTAAAAAGGTTTCATGCAGCTAAAACATTTCAGATTATGCAGTTTTTCCAAAAAATGGTATTACATAAAAATAATTTTAGCAAATAAAATTTCAAAGGGTTAGTTTGAGGAACATGATTAAATGCATATTTTGCATACACTGATTGCTGAACATGATTTTGAATTAATTAGTATATACAACATGCTGCCTCAAACAAAGTTCATTTAACAAAAACTAAATTTCTTGATGACTTTTTCATTAAATGAAGTGAAACAAAAGCAAAATTTAACAGATCTTGTAACCGGTGTAATTAATTATCATACATTCAAACTAGAGAAGGGAAGTGTTCAATCAGAAATTTACAAATTAACAACAAACTACATGAAGTTGAGATGGATTTTAAACTCAAAATTCTACATGTATTTCAATAACAATGACTTAAAATAAATATGCCACTCTCCCTTAAAGATCTAGTAATCAATTTCATAGCAAAGGCTTAATTTTTCTTGTATTTCCTCAAAATAAAATTATAACAGAATATTTTTAAATATTTAAAATGATTTATGTTATAGTAATTTATAATATTTCAATTAAATATATCAGAATAGAATTAGAACAAACATTAGCTACATTGGCACTTAGTCACATTGTCCAACTGCAGAACAATTTCTGTACAAATTTAAATTTCTGAAACAAATATATATCAGAATGAATGTGAAAAAAAATTATCATAAAAAATCATATGGAATTTCCTGAAAAATATGTTTTTTCATATCACATACATTCAGGCTTTTTTTTTAGGTTACTGTATTGGTCTGGATATAAAATGACTTTTAATGTGAATTGTTTAAACAACAATATCTATTTTATACATCCAGCCTAATATTTAGAAACTTCTCTCCTATTTAATTTCTTAGTATTTAAAACTTATTTTTGACATAAATTTCTTTCCTCTTTATATATATATATAAAAAAAGAAAGGATGTTCACTGAAAAGGAATTTATGAAAAAGATTTACATGCAATAGTTTCCATGCTTTCCTTAAAAAATCCTCTGCAAAACCCTTTTATATTAGTTTCACATGAATGACATTCAGTACAAATGAATGCAAACAAATGAGACCACACATACTAAATGCTCTAAAAAAGTTTGCTAGTAACTGACAAAAAGGTATGCTTTTTAATTTTCAAGACACTGTGCTTTTTCCCATACCAACTGGACATTTGTGAGACATAAAAATGCAAGTTTTATAAATGAAGGCATCTTATTTTTGGACCAAAACATTTCATACATAAATTGTTCAAACAGTACTTTTATTAAAAGTGTGAGAAGTATATTTTATTTTAAAATATCCATTATTTATTTCAATATAATTTTAGAAAAGGCTATAATGCTTGATTTTTTTAAAAATTTATGTTTATTAATCAAATTAGATCTGAAAATGACTATATGTTTTGCTAATATTTTATATACATAAAATTAATTTTTAAAAGGTAACATAAGATACTCATAAAATGCTCTAGAATATGAAAGGCATCCTAAAAGATAAACTGTTTAGAAAATCCCATTTTAAAAATACTTTTTGAAGCAAAATACAATATATAATAAAGTACAAAATAAATTTTATGCATATGTAATTTAATAATGAAATATAGTCTCAGATCTAGCAACAGTATTTTCACCTTAATATCATAAGTAATATATATAAGGCATTACATCACAGCACATTTATCACCAGGTTAAAAAAATTGAATAAAAATGCTTATTCAAATGCACTGGAGGAAAAAATAAATTAAGTACAATTGCTGTTTGTCGAGCATCAGGCCATCTTCATACATCATTAAAACCAAGCTTTCTATGGGTTATGTACCAATCAACCCTTCTCTGAACTATTTCCTGAAACAAAACATCAAGGTACATAATTAATATAGAAAAAATTCTACTTATTACCTAATTGAACATTGAGACACTGACTGCAATCGAACATTTACATTTCTTTTGATTCTGACTTTTTTGTGGCTTGTCTTATCCCATTTTTAATGTATTATTTTCTTTACCATTTTTAAACTGCATGTTAAGAAATATATATTGGCTAAATTGTATTGGTTTATATATATATATATAAACAGCATGTTTTTACTCACAAAAAATCACTAATTATGCAATCCTGACAGGAGCATAATATGAGGCAGTTATAAAATGAAACCAATGTGCATAATGCATGAAATTAATGGCGATTTTTTCTTCTCCCATAAATATGTAAAAATATTTAATACATAAACAGCATCTCAAATTTTAAAAAATTAATGAATTTAAGATTTGTGTAATTTGATGATACATGGATCATTCACACTCAAGTATCACGTTTATAACAAGGCATGAAGAAAACTGAGGTGGGCCAGAATAACAAGGCTGCCACTTGAACAATAAAAAATAAAAATAAATAAAGATTTTGTGATAAAATCCTAGTATACGGTAAGGCCTTGGCACGATTTTGAAAATTGTCGCTAACACAAAAATGATCTGCTTTACTGCTCATAATAATGCCACTAATTTCCTTATGTACCACATACTAGGATTAAACCGATTTTGTTTTATACAAGAATGGGAAGATATTTCCTTTTGTTCAACATACACTGTACATGTGAGCTTTGCCTTTCTAAGACATTCTGATTGGAGCTGCAAAACATGACTCTATGCCAGCAGCACCTGAATGATGCTCGCGCAATACATAATTCGCCAAGAAAGTGATCGCTCCCAACCTTGGCGCAAAAATCAATTTTGGGGGGGGGGATTGCCGTATGAAATTCTCTGACTTTTCCAGATTTTGACTAAAATATTTAAATTCCCTGACTTTTTTGGTCAACTTTCTAATTTTCTGACATTTCCCGGTTCTCCAGGTTTTCCAAGTAGCATGGCAACCCTGGCATGACCTGTAACACAACAAAACTAAGGAGCTAAGAATATATCTTTAATGTATTTTACAAATCAATTCTCCACACTATGTTTCAGAAAAGGCAACACGATATTAAAGATATTTGTGACATAAAATTTCAGTAGATAATTATATTGAGAAACAAATAAAATGAAATTAAAAAAAGAGAGGGCAGACAGAAATATATATGATGACAAAGCTATTATTTAACTTAATTTTTGTTATGACTGTAATCATTGATTTACTCAAATTACTTAGCAACGCTGAATTAGTTTACATGCTGCAATGAATTAATAAAAATTATATTTTTAATTAATACACTTATTCATAAAAATGTTAACTTTTAGTTACCTATGCAATAGACAAAGTAAATTGTACATTTACATATATTTGCATTTCATACGCACACACATACACACAGTACTGTTAGTACTTTCAATGCATATAACTACTAAATAAAACTATGCAAACCCATTAATATACATACATTCTTGAAAAAAAAAAATTGCTACAGAATGAACATAATCTTATTCGAAATGATCACCATGTGCGGCAATACAGTAGCGAAGGCATTGAGGTCATTCTTCAAGAGCTACACAAATCGTGTCCAACGGAATTTTTTGGCAACTGACATGACTGATTTGTTTACCATCTCAGTGCAATTTTTGACATGCTATTCCATCAAGTTTCTGCTGAGAGAATAATCAAATGGACTGAGGTCTGGACTTCCACTATACCAGTCAGCAAAAGCGATGAACTGTGGGACATTAGTTGCCAACCACTGCTGCATGGTTTTTGCTTTGTGTGCAGGAGCATTATCCTGCTAAAAAATCCCTGATTTCCCTTCCAACAGCTTGAAATTGATATGTGGATAACCTTTTCAAACACTGTCTGGTAAACAGTTGCAGTCTTTACTCCACTTTTTGCAAAAATGTACCTCTAATGTTCCCCATCAAGAAACCGCCAACCATACCATAACAGAATTTGGTGCACTGCATGCATGGAACTTTCTCTCTTGCTTCCTTGGAGGATTGTACGTACACATGATCGTTTTGCTTGTTAAACGACTCTTCCATGGTGAATAATTTTCCATATGTGAATAGGATGTTGCAATACTAGCTCTCCCACACATCGTTAACAAAGGCTGGGATCAAATCCGAGGTATCTCTTAATTTTTCAGTTAGTAAATGCTGTGTGTACCTTTTATATGCACCAACATGCACATCATTCTTCAAAATATATGTGGCACAGTTCGTGTAGATGTATTCATTTTATGAGACAAAATTTTTGTTTATTCAAAGCACTGTGCTGAATCTTTGCACCACCAGCATTGCAATTTCTTTTCTGCGTACACACCTAGGACAGCCTGAACTGATGCAATCAACAGCTGCACCTATTTGCTTAAAATGTGGTAGTACCCACAACACAAATCATTCATTAGTATTGAGAGGTTTCAGTGCAGAGACAATTTCCTTAGTTCTCTTTTCACAACGAAATAAACTCAATTATCTTTGCAAATCATTTTAATCTTTGTAAAATCATTACTGTTACTACAAATAATTTGACTTTTTTGTTTGATTAATGATCACGTTAGCAATAATTTTTCTGGAGATACCAGATTTCCAATTAATTCAATTGTTTTGAAATTGATTCCTTTTGTTTGACATATATATGCATATTAATACCGGTTGCCTTTAACTTAAATAATATATTTAATCTTCAAAACTTCTGCATTTGAAAATTAATTACAGAAATTACTGAAATTTAACACTTTAACAACTAGCTATGCTGTCATCCTAAATAACTTACATTATCCACTTTAAAAAAAAAATATGTAAACAAGAATATTTAAAAAAAAAATGGGAAAAAGATTAATCATTATATTTAATTATTGTAGCTATTTAAGATACTGTTTTAAATCTAAAATGTGCACTTTTTTTGCAAAAGCACTTGCAATACTTGCACATTACAGCATCATCATTTCAAATACATTCCAGGTAGACTTCCCAACAGATAATGCAAGTTTCATTTATTAACCAATCATTTGTTGAAGTGTTAATAAAACTGTTCATGTTTATGCGTTACTGTAACATGAAGAATAAAAAATTCTTCTAATTGATAAGCATATTTAATGATAATAATTTTAAAGACTTTTCAATCAAATATTATACTTTTAAATTATTAAAAATTCATTTTTTGCACTTACCCTTTACATTAAAACCCTCTGGAACTTCAAAGGCATCCTTAGTTTTCAAGGGAATAACTGGTGGTGATTCTGAATACTTTGCAACTTCTTTTTTAGAATTCTAAAAGTTTCAAAATGGAATATTATAACTCCATAATGTAATGCATAAGAAATTATATGAATAATAGTGTTTTCTCTCTCTTCCTATATATGTTCTACATACACTACCCGACACTGAAAATGCAACATCAAGAAGGAGTGACCAGAAAGTGATGAAACTCGGCAAACAGAGAGACAGCAACAGACAATAAGTGATCTTTATTTTGAAATGATATGCATAATATAGAGCAAGAACAGAGTCGGTTCAGTAAGTTGTAGGACTATTTTGGACGGTGATACACAAAGCAACACGTCTGTACAGAGTTAATGGGACTATGGATGGTGTCCCGAAGAATGGCTCTCCATTCCTCTTCAACCATTTACCACAGTTTGTCTTCTGAATGCGGCAATGGCAAGGTCTGCAAATGGCGTCCAATCACATCCCAAATATGTTCGATTAGTGAGAGATCAGAAGAGAACAGTAGCCATGGAAGCACCTGTACACCTTGCAGAGCACGTTGTCTGATGCGAGCAGTGTGTGGTCGTGCATTATCCTGCTGCTAAAGGGCATTGAGCACTCCCTGAAGCTAGGGGAGTGTCACTGGTTGAAGCAAGTCATCCACATATTGTTGGGGCATCATAGTGCCCTGAATATGAACTAGAAGTGATCTGGAATTGTACACAATTGCATCCCAAACCATGATGCTGCATAGCCACATAGTGGTGCATTTCACAATTGTTGCCGGATTGGACTTGTCTCCACATTGACACCACATTCGTATGCAATGACTGTCCTTGGAGAAACAGAAGCATGACTCATCTGAGAACCATTACATCAGCCACATCGTTCAAGCCTGGTAATGGTGACTATAATGTGCGGTCAATGGCAGTCTTCTTAACGGATGTCATGAGTGCAGGCCACTAGCCACCAATCGATGGCAGATGCTTCTGATCGATATGTGAATGTCCAGGGTGTCTTGAACATGCTGAAGAATAGAGGTAGAAGTGGCTTGTGGGTGCACCACAGCTTGTCGGTGGATGCGCTGATCCATACATGCTGATGTCACTCGGGCTGCACCAGCAGCCCTCAAATTTGTCCCATTTCCTTGTTCCAACCATTGTTGCCACAGCCGGTGTGGACTGTGAATGCATCCAGGTGTGTGTCAGCTGAGATTTGCCATAAGGACCAATCTGCTCTTCTCAATCCGATCACCATGCCTCTCGTAAAATCCTCTGTCTTCTGGAACTGCCTCCATTTATGACAGCCTGGCTTCTCTGCTATTACACGCATCTTCTAAGACAAGAATAAATTTTCTACAATGATTTCTCTAATAAATAAATAAGGTAATAAAGGCATGAAAATTGAACACTTTGCAAATTCCTTCCCTTATGTCTTCTTCAACATGTGCTGGAGAGCTGTGCATTTCATATTGTTCCCATAACTCGGTGAGGTGTGTCTACCCTGAAATTTGCATAATTTTTGGACCACTTCTTCTTGGTGTTCCATTTTCAAAGTCAGGTAGTGTATGTACACATTATTCAAATACAAATTACTCCCTGAAAAACTTGCTTTGCTTGATTTAACTATAACCAAAATACTACTGACAAACATGGCTTACACATTATTTTGAAAACTACAATATAGGAAATTATTAATAGTTTAACAGAGAGTTTGTTAAAATGAATGTGATTTATGTATCAGTTTCATTCAATTAGCAAAATTAACTTCTTAAGTCAAATACATACTAAGCATTACAGCAGCAAGCACTGAGAAAGTTACAAAACCCTGGATATGATGAACAACTAGTATTTACTAGTCTCATTTATTCAGCTGCTATTGAAAGCAAAGACTATTGAAGCAAATATTTAATTTCAAATAAATTTAACGAAATGATTTTTCAGATTCAGATATAGGATAAAATACCTGTAAATTTAAAACAATAGAGCCCTTCCTATATGTCTAATAAAATGTTATGGTCTTTTCTTAACATTAAAAGTTACACAGAAATCATTAATGATTCTTAACTAAAATAGATTGAAACAATTATCAATATAATTGCTTACAAAAATTATACCAACCTTCAACTGATTATGTTGTTCTGTTGTGGATGAATCACTGGAAGTAGATGAAACTGCATAAAAAAAAGTATATGCTTTAAAAAGAACAAAAATTGATAAAAAAGATGATTTTATAATGAGAAATTTATAAGAAAGATGAAAAAGTGTCTCTCAAAACATAACTTTAGCTAATACATATAATCAGGAATAATTTTATAAATCAAGAGCTATTAAAGAATTCTACCTGCCACCAAGAATATGCTGAAAATTAGATATTTATGTTCATACTCTAAATATAAGAAAAGCACGAAAAGAAACAGAAGAAAAATTCTGTTCGAAAAGTAAACTATTTTACTGAAATTTAGGATTAATACATCTATCAATTTTTTTCAAATTTATATAATGCAGTCAAATTAAATTTAAATTATTAATTGATCACAAGCATGTACTATAAGATTTCATATAAATAACATCAAAAATCAAATTTATACTAATTTATTTGTTTTAAATGTCAAGAATCGAAACAGCATCAAATGATTTTATATAGTATATTTATTCCTTAAATGCCATATTAGTATACATAGCAAATAAATATATTTCATACAAAAAGCTGAAATATTATTATTATTATCAAAGCTTCATGGCATTTAAATGAGAATTCATTCTTTACAAAATGGGTTTTATACGGCCTCCTTGAACACATCTATTAATCAGTTGTTAACAAAACAATTTTACTTAACAAATACTAAAACATTACAAAACAATCTTTGTTACAAGTAGTTATAATAACTAAGATATTTATGAAATAAAAATTCATTCTTGAATACCAAGGTTATATTTGGGAATAGTGAGGGAAGTTATATTTAAGAACAGTGAGGGAAAAACAATGAAATGCCTCATTAAAGTAATACATAAATGACTTAATTTTAATTTACATTATTACTATAAGTAAGTAAAGTATATTTTGCATATCCAATAAAAAATACCTTACTTAACAGTGTATTAAATTATATTTTTTAAAAATACCCAAAATCTTTTTCCCTGTATCAGGTTCATCCATCATTTAAGTTCATAATGTCTATTTGGTTAAAATATATTCCAGACTTACTTTATATTCTAGAAATCATAACTACAGCCATTAACTTTTGCTGTTGGAAGGTTTCGAGCTGACATACTGAAGAAAATGTCACGCAAAAAATTCACAGCAATTCTGTACTCTTTTTAATCCAAGATTAAACACATATAATAATTCACAAGGTAATCAAAATGATACTGTTTTTGTGATGCTATGAAATTCAGTGGAGATATTTCAATATAGCTGTCTTAGTGGCCAAAACTAGAAAGGCACATGATTTCATAAACTGTGTCAACGAAAACAGAAGGCAGAGCAAATAGCAAGCTTATGCTCACTGGTGGCTGAATAATAATTATTCAGATTGTTAAGAAGTAGAGCATAAGCTGGTGATCGATATGATGCATTTAAATCAGAATTCATAATGATTTGAATACAGACAAAGTATCACTGAGATAGGATCTGTGACTCCTGACAACTTCCAGGTGAAAAGGCAAAGGAAACAATTCATTAAAATGTACAAGAATAATATATTTGGTTTCTTTATCATATTACTCACCACAGATGTGTCCTAAATATATCATCGTGGCTCTCAGTCTAACACAAATCAAAACAGCATAGACAAGTCTCCTTTCCAATACTAATAAAGGCCATGGTACTGTCCTCCGCAAGAAAATGTAGCTCCTCAATTTGGGGAGGGGGGTAGGTTTAGAAAAGCATTTACTCATACAGCTGAAATCATTGATGCCATTCTGAAGACTGAAATATCAAATAAGGACCCTTCTATCACATTCATCTAATTCAGCACCCTCTGACACTTTCTTATTTCAGTTTCAGAGCACATGGGTTCAGGCACATGATAATATTTTATTGACAGAATCCACAAGCATCAACAATTAATATAGGTGGAAAGTGTGTGTAAATTTAACAGGTGAAAAATATTGTAATTTTTAAAAGCTGCACTCATTTCTTTGCATTTTGATTTTATATATTTTCGTACTATTGTATATTATGCTTTTATCTATTTATTTAATGCATTTTGCTTAAGTAAATTTTATTTATGCAATTATGTTCATTTATTCTGCATCTCACAACGGCTGAGTGGTAAAGTTGTTGGACGTTAGCAGCTCAACCTAGGTTTAATTCCATGCAAAAGGCTGGTTGCATAGTTGTTTTCATGGCTTCCTCTATGCGTAATGTGGATATGAACCAGTTTCCCACAGAGCATGCTCCATGAAGGCATCCCTCTCTTAAGCAGATAGCCCTCGTGTGCTTTGCCATAACCAAAACAACCAATCATTTAGTCTGCATTTGTTTAATTCATGCACAATTCTAAGTTGACAGATGTTGGATTTGTGAAAATAACTCAAACAGAAATGGAGAAACTTCCTTTGGTAGTGGGATATATAGGAAGCAGCTAAAAGTCAACTATCAGTGAGAGTTCAGTTCAGAGTTCAAAACTTAGTAAGAGTTAAGGCTTTCACACCACTGATCTTACTACTCAATGGAATTATTTTGCAATCTGTAATATTCACCATGCACTATGAAAAATTTAAATGTATTTCTCTGTTACTTTTAAGCATTTTACAAAACTATTAAAGTTTCTAGTTTTCTTCTCAGGCTGGCCTGCTTAAGATTTTCACAAATCCGTACCACATAGCAATATGCTAAGAAAATATAACATACATATGATGCATGAGCTTCCTATTGTTAAACCTCAGTTCACAAACTTATTCATTCTTGAAAGCTGTTTGTCAACCCAAATGTTCATAAAGTAGAGAAATATTCCCCCACAGAACTTAATGCAAAATGAATAACTCATTCCTAGACCACAGATGATTGCTTATTTAAATATAAATAAATAAACATTACCCCAACATTAAACGAATAAAATAGACAAAAACTCAATTAAATTTTTCTGTATCTGTACAAAGGAGAGGGTATAAGTGAAAAATTATGAGGAAAATGTTAATGTTTGTACATGAGATTTCCCTTTATAAAAGCATCAGTTAAATGATTTTAGGAGATATCTGTTTTTCTTTTCCTCTAAACACAACTTGACTGCTTGAGATTGGCTGCGCTCTGTTTTATTCAAGATTTGTCCAATGTAATTTGCAGTTATCTATATTTTAAAATGTTTCTAAAGTACAACATGATGTTGTCACTGAAATGCTTATTCTGTAGCTTGCTACCACTTTATCAGGATGTTATAATTACATAAAAACTTTGCATCGTAAACCCATTTTTCACAAATTTTGTGGACTGCAGAATTAAGAGTTATTTTTCTTATTTCCTCTACTTCCATTTACAGTGACTCACAAAAGTGTTTGTACGCTTACAAGTTTAAGTGATATGATTTTGATTTGAAGAATATGATTTTTTTTTTAACTGAAGGTTTAAAATGGAAAAATTACATCGAAGTATGAACACATGGTGCAAAAGAAATGACAGGTGAAAATATTGGTTATAAATCAGTTGTTAAACCACTGGTATTGATCATGTAACTTTTACACACTGCCTGATCCATTGAGAGGCCCTTGCGGCAAAAGAATTAGCAATGGAACTGAATGCTATGTTTCAGAATACTGTCACAATTATAAACATTATTAAAAGCTTTGCTCTTGGCAACAATTTCTTTTCAAATTTCTGTGAAGAAATGAACTCTGAATATAAAAATTTATTATTACTTGCAGAAGTAAGATGGCTATGAAGTAGGCAAAATTTAAAATTATTATTATTATTATTATTAAAAGATGAAATTATTCATAGTTTTAACTGAACAAAAATCTAACCTTGTTGCTTTTATTCAGAATTACTCATGACTATCAAAGCTGTGATATTTGTCAGATCTTTTTGAGGAGATACGCGAACACAACTTGTCTCTTCAAGGAAAAATAGCAATATAATTACTTCATATGATAAAACTGAAAAGTTTATTAAGAAGATCACTATTTGGGAAAAAAAGGTAGAAATTTATTTATTCAAAATGTTTTTGACCATCTACAGTTTTATAATCGAAAAAAATAACTGTAAAAACTTTAATTGCAAAAATTATTAAAGATCACTTCAAAATTTTAGAAAGATAGCTTTGCAAATACATTATATCAAATTTGAATTTCAAAACATTGTTTTTGATCCAAAAAAACCTTCCTGTACTGTCAAATATTACACCAAGATTTAATTTATTATGCAATAAAAAAGACATACTGCAAACTGTCTCGTTAAAACATTGTTTTCTTTCAGTAATTTTGTATACAGTAAACCCTTGCCAAATGCGGGATTACGTCATTAATAAATTGCATATACGGCAAAATCCTGCTCTTCTAAGTTAACTTTCTATGGAAAAACAGATTAGGTATAGTTCAGATTTAGAAAGTATGAATTATTTATACCTGCCTACATATTATTGTAACTGAAAGGAGAAAATGAAAAAATGTTAGTTCAAAGGATTTCTATTACTGCTTAATAAACAGGTCCATGATACTATTATTATTATTATTTTTTGATAGATGTTGATTTTTGCTTGGGAGAATGATATAATTCATTAAATGTTTTGTGGTAAGGAGTACAAAGTTTTTCTATACCTCTGATAAAATGCATTCTTTTTTCTATATTTGGGTCAATCTCCATTACAAAACTCAACAGCAATCATGCTTTAACATTTGTTTAACTTCTTGTACATTGAAATCTCTTTACTGTCTTCACTAGCAATGCTTTCACCATCAGCTGGCATTATAAGATCATTTAATTCTTTGTCATTTTACGATCATTATTCTCTACTAATTCATTATTTTCCCCTTTTCATATGTGAAAGTCCTTTACTGTACTGCTTTTGTAAATTCCTTGGCTTCATTTTCAATGGACGGTAATCCTTTGACATTGTTGACAACTTCTGGCCAACGATGATGCCACCAAGCATTCATTGTTCATGAATTCACTTGTTCACATGTGAATTTAATCATTTCTATGCAGTGTCTTATGTTGAGTTGCTTCCCAAATACCATTAGTGTGTTGTGCTTTCCTTCATATAGTACTTTATTATGCAGAGATGTAAACATGTCCGACACAACAGGCTTTGAATGTTTTTATGATTCCTTGATCCATTGGTTGGATTAAGGAAGTGGTGTTCGGTGGAAGAAATAAAACCTCTACATTTGGATATAATGCTGTAAGGCCTTCAGTACCCTGTCCTGGAACATTATCAAGAATTAGGAGAAATTCAAAGCTCTGGTTTTGCTGTTCTAAGTAATATTTGACTTTTTCAATGAATGAATTTTCAAACCAGTCATTAAAGAGGACTTGCAATACAGCTAACGCTCTGCAGCATACCGCACATAATTGAAATTCTTGCGATGGACAAATTAAATGGACACAATTAAGATAGTGCCTATATGCAACATTGGATTACACAAGTTTGTATTTGGTAAGGGTTTACTGTAATTGAAACAAATCTTAGAACTACTTCATTTTATGCATATATTGTTCAGCAAAGAATAACTTAGCAAAGAATATATATATATAGGAAAATATTTATTAGTCCAAAGAAATTTAGTCCTGAAGGATTATTGTTTTTGTTTTGGCATTTTGCATTGAAACTCAAAAATACTGCAAAAAAATGCCCATTTCACTTTTCAATTTACTGCTTACTTTTCTTTGTTGGCTATTGGATTTGTATTGCGTTGGCTGTTGGAATTGCATTGGATTTGTATTGTGTTAACTATTGGAATTTTATTGGGTTGCCTATTGGAATTGTATTGTGTTGGCTATTGGGCTTGTATTGGGTTGGCTTTTTTTGTGTTTGTATTGGGTTTAGTTTTATGTTTGTGTTTTGTTTGGCAAATTATCATATCTTTGATCAAAATTCAGAATCCTTCGGAACTCAAATCCCTTTGGACGTAATCTAAAATCTGAATTCTTTCAGATTTTTTTTTATATGCTTTATATTTAATAACTGCAGTTACAAAAAAGTTCCATGATAAAAAGGGACCATGAATGAAAAAAGTTTAAGAAGTGCTACTCTAAAAATATTAATGTTAAATACCTAGGGGGAAAAAGTGTTTAAATTAAATTAAAATTGATTTGAATATACCTTCTTTTGCTTTCACCTTAGCATACTGTATTTCCATTGTACTTCTCCTTTTTGATCTGGGTGGAGCGACAGGAATTTCTTTTCTATATTGCTTTACTGAGTTCAGATCCTTTTGTTCAGTAAGATTTATTTTTGGTAAGCGTTGTTCAGTGGATTTAGTCAAAAAGATATGTTCATAACTACCATCACTATCACTACTACTAACACTTGGAAAATTTCTAGTTTGTTTCACAGTTTTGTTCATGAGCACTGGTTTGACATCAGACACTTTCTGTCTTTGACGCATAGACTCAGCTTTTTGTTCCTTTAATGCCCGATATACACTAACATCTGATTGTGAATGAGATAAACCACGGCCAGAAAAAGTGTTTTTAAGTATATCATTATTTATAGCCTTCCTGTTAGATGGTTCAGGACAGTTCATGACATTCGGTATATTCTCACGCAGAGCTGGCAGCTTACAGGGCTCATCTGAAGGATGAGATTGTATTGAATGAAGATTTGTGTACTGTTGAGAACTAGATATTTTCTTTGGAATTGAAACAGCAGAAGCACTTTTTTGTAGTAATGGTGGTGGAAGAGGTGCTTTTTCTAGTTTCCTGGAAGGAAGTTTTTTAGATGATGTTGAATTACTAGAAGTTATTTTACTTGGTAAATCTTCAAGCTTTAACTTAATATCAGGAGGCAAAGGAGCTCGTTCGCATTTTTTTGAAGGAATATTTTTCCTTTTCATCTCAATTGAATCAATTTTATTATCAAAACAGTACTGTTTTAAAGAGGCATTTTCTGTACTAACTTTCCCATCTTTAATTTTACATATTTTACCATAAATTCCACTTCTTTCTGAATCACTTTGCTGCACAATAGTACTTTTAACAGCAGGAGGAGGAGGACATTTGAGTAATTCATTCCGATCTGGCTGTAAACCATTATCATTTTGAATTCTTTTACTATCATATACCTTTAAATCTGATACTTTAACTAATTCATTAATATTTACATAATTTGGCATTTTATTTGGAAGTTTTTGTTCATTCTCTGTCCTAGAAGACTCGATGTTTGGCACTATAATATTTCCTTTTTTATTGTTTTGTTTATTTTTATCAGTCTTTGAATTAATCTGAAGATGTGATATAGTTTGATATTTATCTAAAAATATATTTTCATAGCCTTTGGCAACTTTCTGTGGAATAGAGAGCATAGTGTAAGAAGCAGATCGTTGTAAAGCACCAACCTGCTTACTTTTTCGTGGGGATGGTTTAGGAAAATTTTGCTCCGATTTATCTTTCAGACTATCTGCATTTCTAGCACTTGAAATATTTGCTGCTGATGCATTATTTGTATTAGACTCTGATACAATCAATGAGCCATTCTTGCATATTATATTAAAACTTTCTGATGGCTGATCATCTGGAGGAGGAGGCAAAGGTGGGGGTGGAGGAAAATGAAAAATTATCTCTTCTTCCTTCGCACAACTATCCACAGCTGATGATTTGGAGACTAAAGTGACAGAATGGACCATCATACTTTCCTTATTGCTTTGCTCTGTAAATGAAATATTAGGTTCATTTGTTACCAGTGCTGGTACACTGTGAGAGTCTTTTTTCACACGAGAAACAAAATTATTATCTTCTGTTAATGTTTTAGATGTTAGTTGATTAAGAAGTGCATTTAATTCTACGGCAGCTTCATCCACAAGTTTCTTAGTGCCAGTTACTGTCTGTTCTGTAGATGCTTCTATTACATCATCCGGTTCAAGCCAATTTATGCTAGAACAAGACTGCGATTTTGAAAGATGTAACACTGAGTTACAACTGCGTCTTAAAGGAGGACTATAACAAACACCAGTTTTAGCTCTGTTTAGAAGTTCTGCTTCAGCTTTTGGTACATCTGACATTTTTCTACCTTGAGATAAAACTGCATCACCTGATTTTTTCAACTGGATTATTTCTGAGTACTTTTCTTCTGGCCATATCACTTCATAACCTGGAAATTTAGAATTATTTTTTAAGATGGCTGTTTTGTTCTTTTCAGAAGCTTCTGATAATTGCTTAACAGCATTTGCAAGTTCTTCCTCCATGGAATATGATTCTCTAGATGTCAAGTCAATTATTGCACCACGAGGAAATTTCCTGAGAGTATTTTCGATCTGTTCAATATTTTTCTTAGCAGTAATATTAACATTAATATAAGCATCACATTTCCCTGCTGGCGCAGAATTTGTGTTTACTGTCAAATTGGAAGCATTTGAAATAAATCCAGTTTCATTACACAATAAAGAATTTTGTACTCCAGATAAGTTATCATTATCTTCAGTTTTCTTTTCCTTTGGGCAGTTCTGAAATTCAAAATTTCGATTTTTTCCAATAAGCATTTTCTTGGGTATAGCAGGAGGTTGATCATGTTTTATTTTAGTCTGCTTTTCAATAACATCAATTCCCAGTTTAGGCATTACTGCTATATCACTGGCATCAGTTTCATTTGAAACTGCGGGTTTTTGTGATGAGATTATTAATGAGTCGTTGGATTCAGATTCAGAATTTTTAAGTATAACAGCAGACTGTTCATGCAGTTGTTGGGAATCTAGCTTTTTTTGTTCCATAATCACATCTGTTTCTGTGACTGTCACCTCAGCTATTTCCTTTTCTGTAGTTAAAATATTTTTGTTCTGAAGTTCAGTTTGATTTATTAATGCTCTCTCCTGTTTAACATCAGATTTTTCAGCTGATGTCACAGAATTAGAAGGCCAAAACTCTTTTTCAGTTTTTGGATTAATTGGAATAATTTCTTCTGGAACAGGACACGGCAGGATACTTTTGGTATCTTCAAACTCTGCTGCTACTTTGGGAAGTTTATGATCATCTTTAACTTCTGTATAAAATTTAGAATTGCATACTTGAAGATTAGAATCTGGTTCCATAGCATCAAAATTTTTTGGACTTTCTGGACTACTCAATGGGCTTTTGAGACTTTTCTTCCAAGGTGTGATAGACTGTATAAATGGCAACACCTTATGGCCAGGCCTTTTAATAGAGCCCTTAGTCTGCAAGGTAGATGATTCAAAATTTGTAGAAATCGGTACTGCTTTGTTTTTTGTAAGTTCAGAAGTTGGCACATTATCTGCTTCACTGTACCACATTGTAGATACATCCTTGCATTCATTTTTATTTAAATTACTGAAGAAAGGCAAGAGTTTGGGAGGTTTACTGATACAAGCAGAGAGTAGATCATGATGCTTATCCTTGTCTATAGTCTGCTTATTTGCTGTATCTTTAGGGGGAGGGGGAGGAGGAGGAGGAAGAGGAGAGCAATCATCAATTTTTTCAGTTGGTTTGACTATAGCTACAACACGAGGAAAAGATGATTTATCATACCACATGGATTTCCCCATTGGCTCAGAATCTGGTGTCTTGGGTTTATAACTTACTAAAGATGGTGTGTCATTAATGCAGGTAACATGATGTTTTATTGAAGATGCTGGCTTTTCAGCCTTCGATTTTGAAGGTGTGTAACTTTGAAATGTTTTACTTAAATTAAAAGATACAGTCCTTGACAACGTACTTAAACTGTCTTTAAAATTCTTCATTGTACCAGTACCTGACTTTCTATGCAAAGATTTATCAGGTGGTTTAGAATTTATTTCCCTTTCTGATCTAACTGAAGAGGAACGGAATTTTCTTGTAACCATCATCAGGATTGATTCTCTTTCATGTGCTGAATTTTTATCCATACAATTAAGTGAAGGAGGGGCAGATCCAGCTCTTGAAACATGTTGAGAGTTATGTCTGAACAATGAGCGCTTAGAGCCGTCAGTAGAATTTCTGTAAATGCTTGATCTTTCAAATAATGCTTTCAATTTAGAAATACTAGGTCTTCGTACCACAGTAGCTTTACCAACTTTTTTCTGGGTTTCACAGGATTCTGAGTTTTCTACAGAAACATCCTCTATTAAATCTGAAAAAGCAGATTCAGTTTTTGATGAATAAGATGGATAACTTCCTCGGTTATTTAAAATGGTTTTGCTAGAATGCCCACTACTAATCACAGGTAAGATACAATCGTCCAGCTTGTGCAATGGTTTATCTTCAGTATTAACACATGTATCTGCTATTTCCTTTCCTTTTTCTAAGAAATTTGAGACTTTTGTTTCATATTTGGGATTATTTAATTGAAAAGACTGACAATCAGATTCTTTCCCAGGAAAAATATTTACATCACCTTCAGGACTACTGTCATCTGTTCCTAATGACACTTTATCAACAAATGGATCGAAAGAATTTATTAACTTAGAAAAACTATCAACACTAGGAATATCTAGATAGGCTCTGCCACAATTCGGTCTAACAGATATTTCATCTTCATCAATAAATGGGATTGTATCTTCACTGGTATGTTGTGATAAACATGAGTTACGAGAGAAACTGCATTCACTGCTTTTACTGCTATTGATAACAGAATCAGAGCTAACTTTTGAAAGACTAGCATCAACTGATGATCTGTGATTTAAAACAACACTATTAACAGTTTTACTTTGAGAGCTATCATCACCTGAAGAAGCCTTCTCTTTAGTTTCACTGAGTGGAGAACCTTATAAAAAGAAAACAAATATTCTTATTATATATGAAAATCAAAAATTATAGTTTATAACTTAAAAATACATTTTTAAGGCCTGCAGATACAAAAAAAATATTAAAATGATAATAATAAACTTTAGCCTTGAAATATATTCTCAGTTTGAAAATATTCTTAAAAAAACCTTGATGAGCTTAACTTTTCACTTCAGTTCAGGCAATATCAATCACTGAATCTGAAGGATCTGAAGCCTGAGATGAGCAAAAACTGGCCAAAACATAACTCTGAGTCCATTATAAGATTACCAACCAGTAATTTACACTATATTCACGATATTTTAGGTTTGATAATTAGATATGGAGAGAGAAAATGTAATTATTAGCTCTCAAGAATAGATTTTAGCTAAAACGAACTTCTTAAATGTATTATTACAATGCAATGAATTAGTTACATGAAGTATCATACATAAATACATCAAATAACAAAAAACATACATAAAAAGGCTTTTGAGTGTAATAAAAAGTATGTAAATAAATATAGTTCAAAAAGTAAAGATCTTCATTTCTTATGAAAAAGTAAATTTTGTACAAGGAAAAATATACAAGGAAAATAATGCACGATTAGCTTTATTTAAATGAACTGAAGCAAGATGAAAAATATTTCTTACATTCTGATCCAGACTGCTGACTTTCTTTTCTGATTCTGCAAATGTTTTCTTCCTGGACAACTTCTTTATTTAAAGAACAGCCTTTATTCTAAAATATCAAATAATATAATACCCTTTTATTCATAATAAAAGAATAATTAAAATTATTCAAAGTGTAAAACAAAATGTACTCAAGAAAAACACATAAAATACAATTTAAGTGAACTTCATGTCTTCCTTTGAGAGAATTTAGTAGCAAATACAAAAGATTTAAAAGAAAATCAAGAGGAAATTTTTTAAACCTTCATCAACTCTTTCCACATTAGAGGTTCACCATCTTCATCAATGTTTTCATATGTATGATTATCTATAACATTTAGCTGTTGCTCAAACATAGTAGCAACAGCTCTATGAGCAAGCATATATTGTTCCTGTAAAGAAAAATAACAATGAATATATCTTATTACTTCTCACTTTAACTAATTTTGCATATAAATAATTACATCACAGCAATTAATCAGACAGATTAATTAATACATGCACAGAAATTTAGGAATTCTCCATTCTTCTCTCTTTGTGTCTCTGGACAACCAATGGACAGAGAACATTTAAACATGTACTCTACACTTGGTGGTTTTATTTCTGTAATCCAAAAGTATGGGAAGCATGACAGTTAATAGCTTCATCAAAAGCCTTGCACTTGAAAATAAATAAATAATTTCATTTAAACTTATTTCCTTGAATTTCATTAGAGATATATTTTTCATTCAATTAATTCAGTTCTCACTTCGCAGAAAGGCAAAAATATATAACACCTCAAGATATCTTTATTAAAAATTGAAAAACATAGAAAAATATAAAACACCAAATGCAGTTGAAACAATTAACTAAACAATTTTTACAATTGAAATTAGAGTTTCTATGTAAAAACAAGTAATTTGGCCAGCAGTCAAGAAGGAAGATTTTTTGGCGTATAAAACTGAAAGTTTACTTTTGGTCCATTCGGTAAAAAGGTACAGAAGGTTCAGAAATTCACTTAATTCACTATTCTGCTATATTTCAAACATAAACAAATATGGCTGCTATAGTAAAAAATTAGGCTTAGTCGCACGTAAACAATTTCTAAATCATTGATAATTCTACAACCATTACATGCAGATTAATTAAAAGCATAAAAACCTTAACCGGAAGATAAGAAAAACATAATTCTATATATTTAAAGCAAAAAATGCACAATTTATCAACATATTAAAAAAAAAACTGAGCTGATGAAGCCGAGTAACAGAATGGGTGTATATATATAGATAGATAGATTTATATACCTTTGATGCAGCCAACTGCAATTACAATACAGCAGTTACGATAGCAATTACAATTTGGTGCAGCCAAAATGTTTTTCAATACTTCCTTTAGTTTGTATAAGGAACTAAAAATGCCTATTATGCCCAGGCATAATATAAATCAATCTAACAAGCTTTTGTTAATATTTATGTTATACAGTGCAAAGTTTGAGATCCGGAATCATCGGAACTTCAGCAATTCTGGATTTTGAAAACTTTCCAATTCTAGATGATCAATTTAAATGCAGTAAGATGAAGAACAACAAAATTTCGGCTTCACATATTGTTTGAGTCGACAGAAAAATACTAAACCTCACAACCACTCAACAGCCGAAATTGTGAACGTGGATAACAACAACAACACAATGTCAATCAACATATTGTATTTGGCCATGAAGCAATTCACTAGCCAACAGGTGTTTGAAAATTACATGCAGGAACCTCAGTTAGCCTGGCGTCAAATCATATTTGTGGTACATCTGCCTCTTTTTGTTGAAATAATCTCCATTTCTGCTGCTGTCATCATGCTTCTCATTTGTCTGACAGTAAGAACAGAAGAAGGCCACGAAATTCATTGTGGCATGGAGTACAAGATTGCGCCTGCCACTGGAAAGAGTATTGAGCACCTTACTGGTGACAGTATAACCTCACTTAGTTCCACTCTTAATTTTGATGAAGAGCATGGGTGGTCCGAAGATCTCCCACCCGTCTTCCTCTACCCAGCTCTCAAGAGGACTTTCGGCTCGCCACATATTTAGAGTGCCCCCATGACGCACAGACACTATTCATTTACAAATATCCATGTCTTCTCTGGGATTCGAACCTGGGCCCTTTGGTAAGGAAGTCAGCGTCGCTAACCAGTATCCTTGTTGGGCAGCTCTCCATTTCTAGACTTTGTATTGGAAGGGAGGTTAATACTGTATGTCCAGATCAGAGATCATTCTGGTTATTGGATGTCTGAATTTTGGATTTTGTACTGTAGCAGTTAAATAACAAGAATTAATATACTTTAATTACAGAAATATAGTACTTCAATGTGTATCTTAGTGCTTTTTTTTTTAAATTCTTTTATTAGTTTCAAGTTCAGCAATAACTACAAAACAACAAAAATGTATACACATAATAATCACTATTTGTGAATTCTAGTTTTAAATTTCAAACAGACAACATGAATAAATAAACGCAACTAAGATGACAAACAGAAAATTAATAGCACTCTTCTTCATAGTAATTATAAATCAGTTTAATGTTTCTTGGGAAAACAAACTACGACTGACATTTTATTAGTTTCACGAAAATAGAAAACATTATTTTAAATATCTGCAAAATGTATAAAATCAATGATGTAGTTCAAAAGAACATATAGAATCCGACATGATCACCCATATTATTAAGAGCATTTAATTTTTATTTTATATTATGTATTTAAACAAAATTTTGCATTAAATTAAAACAAAACATTCATAAGTATTTCTTTAGAGAATTATGGCAATTTTAAAAGAACACTTTATTTACAAGTGTTCTTTATAATTAAACACAGTTTCTTAAAATTTTGCTAAACAGATATTACTCTTCATATCTAAGTATTTTTACTACAGTAACACAAATACAATGTTACACCTATTATAGAAATAACTTTTAAAATCAGTACCTTTCATGCAGCCTCCAAAAGTAAGCTTTAAGGAAAAAAAGAAAGACTATAAACTCAAGCTACAATACAGACAAATGAAGATATTCATTAAAAATTATATGATTCTTTGGGGAGTGAGGAATATTCTCAAATAAATTATTCATATCTCTCATATAAACTACAGAAGAGATATATAGCAATACTAGCAGTATACCACAAATAAGCAAAGACTAAAAATCTTCTGCACTTAATACAGGAAGCAATCTAGAAAGTGGTATCCATGTGATAAAAGAAGTTGACTGAATGAAAGCTTCCCCTCCCCCTGAAACTGCATGACTTGGATTAGGTTAGGTTAAGTTAACTGAATAAGGCAAAGCAAATGAAGGACTATCTGCCTATGGGAAGAAATGCCTTTATGAAGGACTTTATAAGGGAAACTGGCTTGTATGTTACACACAGGGAAAACAATGAAAATGCCAGTGCCAACAGCCTATTTGTTGGCATTTGAACTCAAGCTGAATTACCACTGTTTAGCGACTGCAAACGCCAATGCCAACAGCTTATTTGACGGGATTGTAGCCCAGTCTAAACTATCAATGTTAAGCAACTTTACTTTCCATCACTGGTGAACTTTAGATTATTATCAAGCAGAGGAGGAGACAAGTTTTTAAGTCACACATACCTGTCATCAGAATTCTGATGGAAGAATCATCAGGCTGCATTAAGCATCACTTTGAATAAGCCATTTTTCACGCAAGCTGCTTCTTAGTAGAAGTTATATTTTGGTTGTATAGTTGTAACAGTTGTGTGTTATGTTTACGGTTGTGTGGTTTCTATGGGTAGCCAGAATGTAACAGAAAATCTACAATCCTACCAACTGTGAAATGCCAGCTGTCATTTTGTTTTCCCACACTAAAAATACTTGGCCAAGAAAAACTCACCATCAAATTATGGAAATTTACGTGCTAATGTGAATGGACGTCTCAAAATAAGATAATAGTGTTGGAAATCTGGGGATAGAAGGGTCAATATCTATTATTACAGATGAATTTTTGCATAGTATAGATGAAGGTCAAGCAACATGTATGGATATCACCATTCTTGAATTCCATCTACAGTTTCCGTGGGTGTTGCATCCAATCTATTATACATCCATTATTAAGTATCTAACTTACTAAAATGCTGGGCAAGGTGGATACTATATATGCTTATAAATACAGAGAAAAGCGTGAGAAAAATTCTACTGATATTTCTTACAATAAATGTAATTCAAGGTGATAACTTTATGCTCTATGCTATGATTGGGGATGAATATGGGTTGCCTTATTTTCTGACCCACCGATTCCGATCATTCTCAAAAATAAAGCTCAACCATGTGTTACCACATCACAATAAGTATTTTAAAACTTTTAATTGAAGATTCAGGAACACCTGAGTGACAATCCAAACCTTAATGAAGATATGATAAGAAGTGTTATAATGTAAAAGAAGTTGGAGTGGAAAAAAAAAGTGTGATATATCATTGATGATTAATTAACATTTCAAGTTCAAACTGTTTTTTAAAGGAAGTGATTAATTACAAGACTGTTTTAATAAACAGGGAATGTATTTAAAATAAAACTGATAATGTTTTAAGCTAAGAATTCTATGCTGTTTTGTTTTGAATAACCTCACTTGTGCGACCTCATCACAGAACAAGCCCACGAAATTTGAATTCTGCATGACTTGATATAATTCGGTCATAATTTAAGAAATAATACTAGTTAATACGGTTTCAAAAAAGGAAATTATTACTCAAAAAGAGGAAAATCATGTAAGCAGATATTAATGGATAAATATTTTAAATTTGCAATGAAATTTTTATCCAAATTTTAAAAGTTTACTTAAAAAAATTAAATGTACTCGAGATCTGTTTTTCATATCTTGAAATATAATTCACTTGCAATATATCAGAAAATTAAAATAAGGTAATATTTTCTAAATCATCTCTTTCAAATTTATAATTTGATTTATTAAGCTGATCCAGAAAGTAAGTACCATTTGCGCATATCTTCTGTGTATCTGATAGCACGAGGTTGCGCATGCATGTTTATATCAATAAACTCGCGAACGAGTTAGCCTAGTCATTTTGTTTATTTACGTTAATGTTCGAAGTGAGTGTTTGTTGATAATCATGTATAAAACAATCGATCAGCCCGTCAGCTGGGAAGTAACAGCCATTATCAAGTTTTCGAATGCGAGAAATGTTCCACCTTGCGAAATTTATTATCAAATAAGTAAAACTTATGAAGATAATGTGATGAGTGAAGATATGGTGCAAAAACGGGTTACGATGTTCAATGAATGAAAGGAAAATGTCCACAACGAGAAAGGCAGTGGCTGATCACTAAAGAATTGGTGCGTTGCATCAACGAAAAATTTCATTCCAATGGGCTATTCATAATTTCTGATTTATCAACATATTTTTAAAACATTTCATGATGTTTATTACATGAAACTGTGACTAAACACTTGCACTATAAAAAACTTTATTCACGGTGGATACTGAAAACACTGACGGACGTTCAAAAACAAAAAAGGATAGAAGCAGACCTTGGGAGTTTTTGCAGCATTACACAATAGAATGAAATGTTTTTGAAAGGATTGTGACAGGTGATAAAATGTAATTTGTTACAAGACACCTGAAATGAAACGAAAGTTACTAGAATAGTGACATACTGGTTTCCCGAAACCCAAGAAAGCAAAGCCATTTCTTTCTTCCAGAAAAATCATATGCACCATATTTTGGGACTGTCAAGCAAAATGGAATGAGGCACAACAATCAATGCTACAGTTTGACAGAAGTAAAGCACTGAAGAAATTATGGTGCATCATACAAAACAAAAGATGTGAACTAATGACTTCTAGTATTGTGCTCATGCATAACAATGCAACCACATACCACATATGCATAATGATGACACGGCTTGATTCATTTTGCTGGGAAAAATTTTGTCACCCTCCTTATAGTCCAGACCTAGCTCTATCTGACTTCCATTTATTTTCTCATTTCAAAAAATTTCTTGCAAGACCTCACTTTGTACGTGATGATGAAATTAAGGTAAATGTCCAGAATTAGTTCAGGTCTCAGGTGGACAGTTTCTATAAAACATGTATGTTGCAATTAGTGTTAAGCTACGACACATGCCTTAATTCGCATGGTGGATATGTCAAAAAGTAGTTTGACGCATGTAGATTTTTTTTGTAATAAAATGCAAATGAAAACAAATTGATAATCCTTTTTAATAGCCAAACAGTGCTTACTTTCTGGATCAGCTTTGTAGATAATGATAGTAATGGACTAGTACACACTGCTCTATAGTATTTTTCCTTATTATATGTCAGAACCTTAATAATATGGTAAACCCATTAGATGAATCAATAATGGTCAATAACAATAATTATCTTCTCTGATCCCTTTCTTAGAAGTCCAAAATGAATTGGAGTCGTGGGTCCACCATGGACTTTTGGAAAAGACTCACTATAATACTACTATACCATTACATTTGTTAAATATCAGGTTCATGAAATAATAATAAAGGTAAATGATTCTGCTTGATCTGCTGAATTTTTAGATTTATTTATTTAATTCTGAAGGGTAAAATCATTATTTACACTACCTACCTTCTCTGTATTTTTTCATAGTGGTTATATAAATAAATAAACCACTATAATAAATGAATTTAGTTTCTAAAACGTATGAACACTACATAAAATATAACATTACTTTTTATGCCCCTAAAGGAGTTAAGCTGAAGCAAAAGATGCCAAAATAATCTACATGCAGGGAAGTAAATTTTTAAAGAATTTAACTCTGAGAATCCCTCCCTCCCCCCAAAAAAATCTTTGACTGCCATCTTATTTAAAGGAGAAATTTTAAGCAAAATTTCAGATATTTCACCATACCATTAAAAAAATATTAATTATATATTTCCTGACAGACAGAAAGCATAATGCATGGTAGGAGATGGTTAAAAAATTATTTTAATAATTTATATGAAATTTGGCATATATTTCATATTAATGAACTGGTGTAAGTTAAGAAAAATAATGATATACCTTGGTTTGTATCATAGCTATTCTTTGACGTCGTAGTTCTAATGCTATATGAAACAATGAGAAATCTTCATCTAATTTCTAGAAAAATAACACAGTTGAATGCTTTGGAAATAATATCAGAATAACAAAAAATTTCACATTACAAATCACTCACTATATAACAACTGTTTAAAAAGCTCCTTACCCCTTGCCTCAAACAGGCCCATACATAGTCAACTGCACATATTGTACCTGTTCTACCACACCCAGCACTAGAAAAAAAAAAATGTCATACACATTTTTTGCAATTTTTATATTTTATAATGAAAATAATAATACAAATTACTTATTACATGAAAACCGGATAAGAAGTACACAGTAACATATTCCTCTTAAATTTATGCATTACATGAAAACCTGATAAGAAGTACACAGTAACATATTCCGCTTAAATAACAAAGTTATTTAACATGATCTAAACGACACATTCAGTAATTTTTAACTGTTTTCAACAGTTTAAAAGTTGGTGGTGTAAACAACTTTTTACATTTTAACGAGCTTTTAATTTCTATTTTATTTTCAGTCCTTTAGGAATTGAGATAAGAATACACATATCAAATTAAGGAAAATATATACAAAATAATAATAACTACTATTTTAATCTTGTAGAAATGTAAGAGAAGTTTTGAACTTTCACAAATAAAAGAAATTTATTCATTACAGCATATTTTATTTTATTATAATTCACTTTATTCAGTGTTTTTTCTAAATAAAATTTGCATTTATATGGAAACAAGTGGACTGGCAGCATTTTGCCAACCATTTTTCCACATTCTGACAATCTTTGCACTATTTCAAACTTTTCCATAACTATTATATTGAATTAAAAAAAAAAAGAATAACTATATAATAGTTCTTAAGTAAATGCTAAGTAATACTATTGCATTTAAGTCCAGAAATGAGATAATAACCTCAACTATACTTTTATCTAACAATGAAAAACAATAAAAGAAACTTCATATTACACATCTATGTATTCTCATATGTTTAAGAAAGCATACTACTTAAGTATTGTTCGATTTTCCCCCTGAAAATGATGAGCTTATGTTATGTCAACTCACAAAGAGGCAGATTAGCTATATTTTAACTGTTTCTGCAGCTACCATAAATATTTTGTTACCTAATTATGGTGATAGGTGCAAAACATTTTAATTTTCTCTCATTCCTTAGATTTAACTTTTAGTGACACACTTTAATTCATGATTATAGATAAAGTATTCTGATAACTTATCAAAGACTCTGAAAACAAATACATTGATGCAGTCATTCTGAACTTGAGCAGCAAAACGGGCTAGATTACATGAATAAGTCTCTAGGAGACATCATTATACAGCATCTGCAGGCAAGCTGCTTAAGTCAATGTTCTGATGAAATGTATCAAAATATGAAAAACTTGTCCTACTACCTGAAGAACTTGTACAACTACCTGTCCATCATACCTTATGGAGCCTTATATATTCAAAAGAAACAAGAAGTAATCATAAAAATAGATGCACCACAGATATTTCCATTTGTGTAAAAATGAAACCTTATACCTATTATTCCAGAGAGGAGCATGTTATATGGCCAAACTGTGGCTTGTGAGTCACATACAGCTGCTTGGTCCCTTAACTGTGGCTCGCGAGTGGCATGTGATGTTTTTAACCTCTTAAATTCGATTCTTACAATAAACAGTTTTATTTTTTAAATATATTCAGAAACAGAAATTGCACAAACATACGCTTTTCATAAATCAATAATTTAATTTCTTAAATTACAAAATGTGCATAACAATTTAAACAATTCCAAATTGATTATTGCTAATCAGAAGAATAACAAACAAATTGGTAGATACCATTCATTTCTGTGAATTATTTCCATAGGCAAACAGTAGTCTAACAGTAGACTAACAGCAGAAAAGAAAAAATTGAAAATCATTCAAAAAAATAATCCACTCATTTTCCTCAGATTTATTTTATTACAGGCAGTTTTTTAATTAGTCACTCTATGTACTCCTCTTGCTACTGAATAATTACAATCCAATGTCTTGGAAGATTTGCTGTCACCTGTTGGTTACTACTATTACAAAGAAATCTCTTTCAGAGTAAGAGAAAATGCTCTCCTCCCCCAGGGGCTGTTTTGATCTGAGGAAGAATTTGAAGTTTGGTAGATTCCTGTTCAGGTTCTGTAACAGGTGAGATAAGACTTGTCACTTATACCTAATTAGCATATCTATTAAAAGCTTCCCATGTACACTGCGAAAAAAAGAAGGGGGGACAGTTCTATGTCTCCCGCTCTACTGGGCTGATTGACGAAATTCAAATTGTGTTTTTTTCATGTCTCGAAAGCACGACTTAAGATATGTATTAGATTTATATATAGCATTGTTCAAATATAAGTATTTTGACAAAAAATTGGACTTTCTCATAAATGACATGCCAATTTTTTTCCATATTTCGATTCTACAACTAAAATTATGCCAAACTGCCAAGTTTTGTAAAAATCGCATGAGTAGTTTTTAAAAAATTAGATCTCAAAATTTTAGCTCCTCAATGTTAATTCAATTTGGTATGTATTTATTAGTATCTCTTTTTTTATGAAACTTTAATTCTTTCTTACACAGTTCGAAATTTAGGTCTATTCCAAATAAAATTTACCCATTTTTTATGATTTAGTTTTATGTATTTTAAAATAATTTTTATAATTTTTTTGGAAAAAAGTTCTAAATTATAACCTTTAAAATTTTTACAATCATCTTAAAGTTCATGTATTTCTAAGCATACTTGCAAAAAATTAGAGCTTTTTATACAAAATTTCCAAAGAAATATGTGAATTTATATATTGGCGTGTTTTGAAATTTGGCATATTTGTCGAAAGCAATAATAACGAAAATGTGGTTTACGCACTTTGTTAAAATTATTTGAAAGTAGAACGATGTGACTTTTTTTCCTCTCATCCACAATGTAAAAATGCAGGAAAGATGTTACTTTTTTTCCTGTCCTGCACAATGGAAGGGAAGGAAAATAGGTTGCCACATATTAAGAAGTTTGACAAGTGAATTATTCTTGGGTGAAACTGAAAAAAATTCACCATGTTAAATTTTTGAATTTCTCCTAAATTTCATGCCAAATCTTACGAAATTTCATATTTAGGCATAATGTGAGTCGTAGAATTGAAATATGGGAAAAAGATTGGTATGTTATTTCTGAAAAAGCCCGATTTTGTGTCAAAATACCTACATTAGAACAAAGCTATATGTAAATCTAATATATATCCTAAGCCATGCTTTCGAGACATGGAAAACGCAATTTGAATTTTGTCAATCGGCCCAGTAGAACAAGAGATACAGGACTGTCCCCCCCTTTTTTTTTGCACAGTGCAACACTGTGCGCTAATGTTCAAAATGTAATAATGTCTTCTCCTCAGCAAATGGAATCCTTTTTTATGGATTTTTTCGGCAGAGTGTTTACAGTAATACAATGTGATGAGACTTTTTCCTCGTATAACACTTTCATGATGATAAGTTAGTAATTCTAGGCAGAGTACTTCAATTATTATTGCCCCCATTGAAATTTCTGGGGTAGGGAGGAAGATGGACTTTTCCACTAGATTGGCAGCAATTTCAGATTTGGTTCAAAGTATTGCCAACAGTGATTTTCAAGATAAACATCTTTCATTCCATTATCAACTCTTGTTTGTGTAATGTTGCATCAAGCTGTGAAGGATCCACTGGGTACAAACTTTTCTTTCCTATGAAGTTTTTCTCAAAATGCAGTATATTGATGCTGGTAAAATGTTGTACCTTATGATATTTCTTCGCATGTTGCTCAACAAAATTCTGTCTTTCTAGGCCAGCCCCCACATGTCATAATTCTTTTGTTTGTTGACTTTTCTGTCTGTATGGCTTTTGGTCTTCTTGCATGCATGACAAAAGACTTGTATGCCTGGTTTCATGAAGATGAATAGACCAACATGACTGTTTTAGATAAATTATGACAAATTTCAGGCAATGTGCTATAAAATTCCTTTGGAATTTTGCCTTGTATACTTTCTATTTTAAAGTACCATCTTTAAATTCCTGCAGCCATCATACCCCAGACACTAGCAGATTCCTTTTGAAGAACTCATCACTTCTAATCACCACACACGAAGGAAGTCAAACAGACACTTGCTTTGGCCTTAAATTTTCAACGCAGATAATTCAAACATACAGAATCGACCTAGTCTTTAAGGAACATCAAGTGTTAATATAGAACATGTTATAGGAAATGTGAAGGACATTCATCAAAACTGTTAGAATGATTTGTACCTGGTCCAACATCAAACAAGTTTATACTGAAATGCACTGCATAACTTAAAATGGAGATACAATATCCAGAATGATCTAAAACTTAGGCCATCAGCAAATTTCCCCCCCTTTTTTAGTATGCTTTATGCATACACATTTGATTCTTTTCCATAATTCCTTAGAGAGATGATTGGCAGCAGAATTTAGGATCTGCAAAGATTGGCATCAGGCAACAAAATGTCTAGCACTGGTCCTGGATAAGCCTTAAGTATATGTGGGAATTTATCTATTCAGGACTTTAAAAATTTATCTATTATCTATTCAGGATAAACTTTAAGCATCTTCAGGAAACAGATGCAAGTACAATAAATAAATTAATTAATGCAGCCTATGGATAATGCATGATATTTATGTATTTATCCATCAAACAAGCTAAAAGTATACATTCATTTATTTATTTATTTATTATATTATGCCATAATCAACTCGATTTCTTCTTCCTTTTAATTTTGACAATTTTATTATGGCATATTATACACTATTATTTTGTTAGTTTTCAGGTTCAGAAAACATTTTTCTTCATACTTAGTCCTTTTAGATGAAAACCACAGCATGCCAATAACCATTATTATAATATTTTCATTTATTCAAGTCTGACAGATAACCTTTTATATTCCATTAAAATGAGCTTCATGGGACCAAATGTTTAGTTTATACTAATTTTATCCCATAAGAAAAATTAATCATCTTCCCCATTAATAAAAAATTACTGATAAATAACAAAAGAACTGATTAGTATTGACACATCTATCAAAAGAAATGGATAATAACTAGAATTTTAAAACGAAGCCTGCATTAAATGTTTAAATACAATTATTATTGCATGCAAATCATAAATCCTTTTTCAGTTTTACCATCTGTTAATGTAATAAATATTATCATATGCTTATGCAATAAATTACTTAGAAACAAAATAAAATTTCAGATCTTTCAATTGAAATAGATATCTCCTTCTAAAATACACATTTTATAATTTCATCCCATAGCATGATCTCATAACATACATATGCTTTGGTTTCCTAAGAACCATGTGTCAGATCTATCTCGAATAGCCTTTGTTTAGAAGACAGAAAAAAGTGAAGGTGAAGATAACAGTACAGTAAGTAAAAGTGATTTCATCATCCTATTAGGCTAAATGTGAGTAATTTTTTAAGAATCACTAATTTTTCAGTTAAAACTCTAGAAAAAATTATGAAAAACTCAAAAAAGTTCTAATTGAAAATATCCACAAAGCTCATTACATCTGATTCTCATAGATTTAAGGTTCACTACAGCTTTTAAAATAACAATATGCATAAGAAATTGGATTGAACTTCAAAAAATTCACTTGTTATATCCAGAATTTGTTATAAACTATGCTCACTATAGTGGAGTTCAATTGTATTTTATATAGTACTTCATCTTATACCTCCCAAGGAATTAAGAATTATGCCAAGTACACTTCACTACTGTTAGGCACCAAAGTTGCTTTCCAAACAGCAAAAGAGATATTCAAATTTATTTCAACACTTCTGTTTAATTTCAGCTTCATAAGGTATGCTGTCATTTTTCATTAGCTATTTTAATTTTTAGCAATATAGATTAGTATACCATCAAATGGACTTTACCTGCAATGTATAACAATTGGCACAGTTTCAGATGGTTGACAATTCCTCATTAATCGTACCAGTTCAAGAATAGGCTGAACTGAGTCAGGAACACCATGATCAGGCCAAGAAGTATAATGAAACTGATACACATCTCTCATTTCAGAATCACATTTCACAAGTAATGTCCTCACCATGAAATCCGGACACACTTGAGATGTTTCAATCTAAAATTAGCATCAAAGCATATTTCTAAGGGTTAAAAAAACATGCTTATATTTCTGAAACAAATATTATCATATAGTTCAATTTAAAAAGTCAACATAAATTTTATGAATTTAAAAAAAACTTTATAAAGATGGGTAAAAAATTCATTCATAGTTTATTAATGCTATAATAGCATATCTTATGACAAAAGATACAAATATAAAATTAGAAGATTTAGGGCTTAATAAATAATATCTGGAAGTACTTACTAATTCAATTGATATATTCCCAAAATGCTTAATTTCTCCTTTCAATGGCCAATATGTTTCACATTTAGTCTACAGAATAATAATAATAATAAATAAAATAAATAACAATAATTCAAATTATTTTGAACAGAAAGTAACATATAATTTTGACCATACTACTGTGATCAAAACATATCAGGTATGATATATTTAAAATATACACGTGCAAAAAATTACTTGGAAAATTTTTTCCAGAAATTATGACTCAACATCTGGCAACAGTCAATATTTTATCCTCTTTTATTGTTGGCAGATAAATTCACTTCTAATGAATGAAGAATATTTTTTCAATGATTTGCCAAAATTAATGTAACTGAGCACAGAAAATGTATTAAATTTTGCTTTTACAATGGAATTTCAGCTGAAATGTTGCAGAGTTTTTGAGGATAACTCTTGTCACAACACTCTCGAGGACAACTCCAAACACTGAATTTTTGAGAGGCATAAGTTGTTTAAGAAAGGCAGAAGGATGTGTCAAAAATGACTGAAGGAATGCTCTGTCAAGTCACTCATTTTACCTAATGAGAAACACACTGTTTAGTGCTTGGTGATCATTACTTAAAAATTAAAAATATTATTGAAAAATTTTTCATATCACCTGGATCCTGTCAAATCATGTAAAGCAATTCTGAAAAACCATTTGAGTTTATGGCACATCACTTTTCAAGCTGCTCCATAAATCCTGAGCCCAAAGGACTATTAATTTTATTTTGGCATTTTGCGTTGATTCACGATAAATATCGGTTCATTTTTCAAACTGCTGCCACCAAATATTACAGCACTGTACTATATTTAAAGAAATTAAATAATGAAGAATTTGCATAAATGTATTTTTCTTGCACTGTGATAAAACAACGGTACCTAGAGCCATCAAATTTTGAATAACATAATCCTCCACTCCATATGGGCATTTGGAAGCCCGAATTTGGAATATCTTTTATTATCTATTTCATATTTTGTAACAAATTCAGCAATTTCAAAGCGAACAATCAAGTGAATGATGTTCAAATGGTTAAACAAGATGGAGGGAAAAAACTGCACAGCAACATTGAAAGTAAATGCTGAAAGCATTCTTTGAATGTCATGCGTTGTGAACACATTTCCGTGAACTGACAAAAATATTAGCAAAGAATATTATTTGAATGTTTTGTTATTTAAAGTAATTCATAGAAACACCTGACTTACGAGGAATAACTCACAGATTTTGTACCATAATAATGCATCTAATTAATTAATTAAAAATAATACATTGTTATTATTTATTTTTTAAATTATTCAATTGAATTTTTGGACAAATGTTCAACAAATACTGCTTTGTAAATTCCATTATTCATTTAATTTAGCATTATGTGACTTCTTATTTGTATAGTTAAAACTGCCACTTTGTGGTCACCCTTTTGTATTAGTTGATGCAATAAAAGAAAATTCACTATAGAAATGACTTAAAAACACACTTCAAGGATTGTAAAAAATATTGGCATTAAGTGCATTTTAGTCACAGGCAACGGCTTTGAAGGAGATGTAACAAATATTGACTTATAAACTAAAATTCTATGTTTCACAGAATCACATTCCTAACATTTTTTATCACATTTCATCCACTTCACTATCTACAAAAATAAAATGCATATATTTGCATGAAAAAAAGTTATCAAAATACCTTTCCAGCTTCTTGCACATTACAAGCCATAACCAAAACCTGAACATCACAAATCCATATCATTCTCCAAAAATCAATTGATGTGTTTGGAAGAGGACCTTGAGCTGCAATGTATGCAAAAGCACCGCTAGCTCCCTGCAATAATAACAATGGTTACTTTATTTTTCTTACACTGGAACAATTTTTGTTTGAGGCATTTGTTTCTACTTTATGAGAAATTCTTGAATATTATATAATCCAATTATCTGCATAAAAGTTTATGTAATTAATAGCATAATTAAGGCATAGAACAATATGTTTAAGCACAGCAACTATAGAGATAGGCAGATTTAGGTTTTTTTAAGTAAGCATTAAATAGATACTTAAGAATGTGAGCTTCCCTCATCCACAGCCAATTAGCAGTTCACATTACTCTAATATTGTATAAAATAGTTAATTTTAAAATAATAAAAAGCTCTAGAAAATAATGTATTGAATATAATAAACAAATTAAGAAACAATAATTAATGCATTAATAATTAACAATAAGAGTCAGATTACAAAACTAACTGCTGAAATAACTGTAACAACTAAAGAAATGACTAAAAAAATTAAAGTAAAAGACACATTAAGTTAAAAAATGTACTGTATATGTGTGTGTGTAAATATATATATATATATGTGTGTGTGTGTGTGTGTGTATAAGATATATAAGAAAATACAATAGCTGCTTTAAAAATTAATTGGCGATCTCAAAATTAACCTTCTAATTAGTGATCTCCCCCTAAATTCACCCCTGTTCTCCCAAATTCAAGATTTTTCTACGTTACATAATGCTGCTTTAAAAAGAGCAACCAAAATTAATACTAACCAATCATAGCTTGTCTCTAGAATTGCACCTACTCTGTATAAATACTCTGATGAGCTATTCTTCTTCTTCTAGCTTCTATCTTGCTAATAGTTCCTCGTTTTACCTCCCTGTCTAAAATGATGTTGCCCCCTCCGTTAATTTGTGTATATGACAAACTATTGTAATTGTTTATGATCAAAAGGTATACTGTCTACGAATAACGATTTCTAATGTGTCTAGAAATAAAAATTGTAATTAGCTGAACTTGGACACTGTGTCAACATCTTTTTCCATCTTTTCACTCAACTACTGAAAGATGTTAAAAGTACCGGTGTTAACTGCACATCAAATATCCATCCTCGGTTATGATGACTGCAAACTGATTCCTCTTCTACGCTTTCAGCGATTATTGCATATATATATATACCTTCAGCACAGATGCATCCCACACACAAACAAGGGTTGTTCAAGGTTGATCGTGATTGATGAATAGCTGGATTATTATGAAACTTGAGAGTGGCGTAATGTATTTGTTCTCGAATAACTAGCACCCAGTATGACGTATTCGGCACACGTGCAGCAAACATGGCGGCAAGCAGTGTGCCTGTGGTGCAGCGGTGTCTAATAAAATTTCTTGTGAAGGAGAAAGTTAAACCAGCTGAGATTTTCAGAAGATTGCAAGCACAGTATGGTGAATAAACGATGTCACGGACAAGAGTGTACAAATGGTGTGAACAGTTTTGTGAAGGATGGGAGCTGGTGACAAATGAAGCTCATGGACACATTCGCCCGACTGCAGTCACACCAGTGAATATCGCACCTGTTGAGCAAATGATTCTTAAGAATGGGCGAGTAACATTGCAAGATATTGCTGCTGAAGTGAATATCAGTGTCGGGCGTGTTGAGACAATCATTCACAACTACTTATGCTTCCGCAAAACCTGTGCAAGGTGGGTTCCTCGCCAGCTGACATTTGATCAGAAGTGGTCACACATGACAGTCTGTGAACAGCTCCTGAATTGGTTTCAGGCCAAAGGTGATGAACTGTTGCAATCCATCATCACATGAGATAAAACATGGTTGCACAATTCAACCCCAAAGACCAAAAGAAGCAGCATGGAGTGGCAGCATAAAGGTTTCCCGCCGCCCAAGAAAAGCAAATGCAGCCATCCGCTGGAAAGATCATGGCAAGTATCTTCTGGGACATGAAGGGTGTTATCCATGTGGATTTTCTGGACAAAGGAAGTACAATTAATATCCAGTATTACTCCACATTGTTGAATGGTGCTGTACGAAAGTCCGCTTGCAAGAAAAGACTTGAAATGTTGTTTGGAAATGTCATTCTTCTCCATGACAACACCCACCCTCACACGGCCAATGTGACACAACAACTCTGGCTGAAATGTGCTGGGAAGTTCTATCCTACAATCTAGACTTAACCCCCAGTAATTATCATTTGTTTGCACCCCTTACTATCTGGGAGAGAAGAAATGCATGACATATGAAGCACTGCAGAACGATGTCCTCCAGTGGGTACGACAACAACCAAGCTCTTTCTAATAATCAGGGAACTGCCACAATGATGGCAATGTTACCTCGACGTGCATGGAGAATACTTTGAAAAGGGAACATAGTTTGGTGCTTCTTGTGCTATTTGTTTCCTCTGAAGAAATAAAAGTCACGGTCAACCTTGAACAACCCTTGTATATATGATTTATCTATATGTAACTTGATGTAAGAAAATAGCTTTAAACACCTCCACAATTTTACATAATTTATGATATCTTTAAACAATAGAGGATACAGCAAAGCAAGAAGACACAGAACAGAGCAAGAGAGAGTAGAAAAAAGTAAGGGTGTAATCAGCAGCTGAGGTATTTATAAAATTAGTCTCTTCACTTAAGCCCAACAGCGGCCGAGCGGTAAAGATGCTGAACACTGGTAGTTCGGTCTGAGGTTTGAATGCCGCGAGCGAGCTGGCTGCATGGGCGTTTTCGTGGTTTTTCCCATGTGTAACGTGTATACGAGCCAGTTTCCCTTAGAAAGTCTTCCATGAAGGCATACCTCCCTTTAGGCAGATAGCCCTCGTGTGCTTTGCCATAATTGAATAACCTAACCTCTTCACTTAAATTTTGAATGGTGATTAGATACAAGGCGTCACATTGCAGATGACACACTGCAGATTAATTTTCAGATAAAACAATTAGTTTTAAGACAGAAAGGGGATGTAGCTATATTAAAATGAGGAGTTAAAAAGAGTATTGCTAAAATAAATTTTATATCTTGCATATTCATCCCTTCAACGAGAAAAAGACTTCGCAACAGAAAAGCCTTTTTAGAAAAAGGAATTAGAGCATTCACAAATGAATATAAATTTTGTACAACATATACAATATCCACTTTTGCAATAAATCATGTATATATCAATAATATCCATATAATCCATACTTCAAAAATGACTCAATTAATAAATATATTGTTAATCTAAACATTTACCTTGATGTAGCTGGCATTTATGTAATCTGATCCTGGTACTCCATCAAATTTTGGAAGTGCTACTCTGGAAAAATCATCTGAAAATAAAAATAGTTATACATAATCAGAATATGATGACACATAATTGCCAGATATGACACCGACAATTTTTTTTTAAACCTGTTGTGGCCAAACGTAAAATTTTATTTCGTCTTAAAAAAAAAAAAAAAAAATTCATGTACTTGCTTTTTTCTTATGTAGTAATAGTAGATTTTTGTGTGAAATGTTAACATTATTTTGAACTCATTCTTTTGTATATTTAATGGAACCTAAATCTATGATTAATAACCTTTCAGATGTATCTTCTCTTATGTAGAAAATGCAGCTTCTTATTATACTTTCTAAAAAATAAACACTATTATACAAAACACTATTATAATTTTTAAGTTCACCTTTAAAGCAGTTTATCAAGGTGCTCCACACTGTACACCATGACACACTGCATCAACACTTTTGCATCCATTTGATATATCACTATTACCACCAGTCTTCCTTTATGTTCTCCCTTTTTTATACTTAAATCACTTTTATTTGCACTCTGTTCCAAATTCAAGTGAATTTTCATTCTTGATTTTAGGATACAGACAATATCAAGACATTTTCTAATTTATTTAAAAAATTAATTATAAATTTGGTGTCAAAATGTGTTTTGCGAAATATTAATAGATGAAGTACAGTTTCACAAAATTTGACCTAAAGTGGACTGACAAGGTGACAAGTTACCGAAAATATGAAGTTTTTTTTTAAAAAAACAGGACGTGTTACTAATAACTCAGAATATTTCATGCGACACCTAACTCATGGCCATTTCATTAAAACTTTTATCCTTGTCCAGTTTCTTAATGCATTCTTAAACCTGTTTTCTTTACTTCTAGTTTGAGATTTTCATTTATGCAGACAACCCAATACAGTACTTGTAGGTCTCTATTAACATGAGAACCTGTGTCCAAAATTATACTGAGTGTCATCAGGATACAGCCACAATGCTTCAGATAAGCCTGCTAATGGCTAACAACAGAAAAGAATGTGAATGGTAATTGACAGAGGTAACCTGATTTTCTTCAGCCATATTTTTACTGAGGAATGGGATAAATTGGAATTATGAAAAGAATAATAGCTGTCATCAAATTTGTTACACATATTACATTATATTATTACAAATCTTTGCACAGAACAGGAAAGCATGTGGTCATTCATAAATATATACTATAATTATAATAACACAGTAATTAAAATGTACTCACATTGTCTGCACTCTGTATACAACATTCAAAATTATCAGAGTCTAGCTGTTAACAGACTACTACATTATTTCAAGACCCTGCTTGACCAGCAAAAATCATTCATTGATTGGGGCGGGAGAAAGGAGAGAGGTCATGGAGTTATATATAATGGCGATAACTGGGAAGCAGGACTACTCCAGCGTATAATAAAGGAAAACAAGTATCCATCTAACAGCCTTGATGATAGATAAGAGAGATATTTAAGTGTTCTTTTTTCTAGAAATTTAAAGGGGAACAAAAAGTGTTTCCCAAAATCATTACCTTATAACATTGTTGAAGATTAAGATTTTATTAACATTTTAATGAAAATAATGTGTAACAGAGATTGATGTTTCTATTGCCTACCGCTTGATATAAGCATAATTCAACATAAATTCAATAGATTTACTATGCCCAAATCAAAAGCAAAGCAACTATTGTTAATGCTGCATATGAAACACTTGAAATATTAGACTTATATTGAAATAATTCTAAAAAAGAAAGCAAGGCAAGCACTGAATTTGTATAGAAAGAATTCTACAAAATTCACAGATGTATGAAATGTGCAAGATATGACTGCTACTGTTCTGAAGTTCCTATCTCCTCTCTTCAAATACATATGCAACTTCAATTGCAGCCAACATCTCACATTTTTTAAATTCAACTGATTCTTTGCCAATTCTAATAAGATATTCACTACAAACAACCATGACTGAAGATATTACAAAACTGTAGACTATAATTCTTAAACAGGTATGGTGTTCTTTGTCTATTGATTGTTTCAGTATACTCGTAAAGTTCATAACTTACTATACTTCGGCAGTTCTGTATCACTGATGCACAACTGAAAGGCATTAGATGAGTATCCTAGTTTTGCTATCACTTCAAGATATATTATGAAATAATTAATGGTTAAAAAATGTTACAGGAATTCATAGCCTCATAAAGTTAAGAAAATGTTTTATGGATAATTCATGGCTTTATGAATAATATTGCTTTTGTTTTAGGATTTACATATACTTAATTATATACTATATATTTTACAATAGTCATACATATGAAAAATATAGTATAAATGTAATGCAATACTTACAAGGTACAATGTCTTTATATCTGTTTTTCGGGCGATTTATATCCTTCAAACCATAAGAGCAGGAGAAATCACCATCTTCTTTTAACGTATCAGTTAATTTTTTAAGTTGCTGTAAAATAAAATAAATTAAATATTAAGTTTAAAATTTTATAGTTTCATAAAAAGAAAAATATAATTCAGGTTAAATAACAAGCAGTTTAATATCTGTTTGTTTGAAATTAGCAAATCCTTTTAAATTTACAATGTCAATGATAAAGCAAAATTATGATTTCCAAATGCAATAAAATACAATTAACATGTGAGAATAATAATACATTATTAACTACCAAAATTTTTCCCAATACTTTACAGCTTACCAATTGACCTTTTTCATTAATGAGCAAAGCCAATATATTTAATGAATAATATGATCTTATTTTGCTATATTTTTTACAAGAGAAATATAATTCTTAACTGCAAATTTTGCATACATAAATTATGTTACTTTGACACTATTTGCATTTGTTTATAGAATATAACATAATATTTACATTTATCTGTTATGGAACATATAAACAAGCCAAAAAAATTACATTTTGAAGAATCTAAACTTTTTATCATGTTCTCCCAGTGTCCCTATGATATCAAAAAAATGGGAGAGATGTAAGATAATTATATTTAAACTGCAACTGTACTTGCATTTAAATAAATATTTCTATATATAGAACAGACATAGGTATCACCATATCTTTCTTACAATGAGAAAAACTTTTAGGCATTAGAAACATCTTTTGTTAACTATAATAATGATGCAAAAGCTTATAGAAATTATTAATTAGACATAATATAAATTGCACGAAATAAAATGTCTCACAAATTACATCAATCAGAGATATTACTAAGAAATAAAATAAAGATATCATAGCTGTCAACCAAGAATTATGAAAAACCAGGCAGTTCTTGGCATGAAAACCAGCAGATTTTCATACTACGTGCTGACACCATTTTAAAAGAACCAAAATAGATCAAAATTAACTTTAAAATGTAATTTAGGTTATTAAACTATTTATAATATGATTCTAGTGTAAAAAATATTACTGCTCAATTAGATATTCTAATTTTATGTTCTCTGGCTAATTTCATTTTGTAATTTTCTTACACTTTTGAAAATATCTTGAATGAATAGAAAAGGTTTTATTTATATATGGTGAAAATAAAATTAATAATTAATGCATGTGGAAAAATTACTGTATAGATAAACATGCAAAACAGAATTAAATACAAATATTATCTGGTTAAACATTAGCTGAATTTTATTAAGAGATTCCGCAAATGTGTACAGCATCTTAAGACAATTCAGATCAAATAAAATTTAATACGAAATATTATGCTCGAAATCATTAAGGTTATTATAGGAATGAAATGTGGGTACTTGCATATTAGTGCAACCACCCAGGGAGTTTGCTGATTTTTACAGATGGAAAAATCAATGACTTTTTGAAGTAAAAAAAATTATGTACGACATCTGTGCCAAAAAACAATCAATAAACTTTCAGTAAGTGAGTATTTGTTTTTTTGTTCTGGTGAATTTACTAATCATTTTGAGAAAAGATTCCAAGTATTGTTCCTTAAGCGACATTACGGCAAAATAATGTATTCCTGCAAAAATTTTACCCTATTTTCTTGCAATGCCACCAAATTCCATAAGCAAATACATTAAAATCAAGTTTAAGACAAAAATAATCACTATTTGTCTATAAAAGCTGTTGGAATTAGAAATATTAAAAGAGAAAAAAGAGGGGAAATATACTAAAATGGCGACGTTCGTAGTTAAAACTGAAGTACTGTCATGGGGCATGGTTGTATTAAGAATTGCTATGCATGTGGTTGCCAGTGTCTGGCGTATTCCTGAAACTTGGGCGATTTCTACTAAAAAGGTTGCGATAATACGCAAATACCGAAATGTGCTCTATTTAGGTTTCATTAATTGAATAAATTTCATTTATTGTTGAAGAAAATATCCTTTAGTAAAGGCTAAGAATTAAAAACTCGAAGATGTGAAAAACCGGTAAGTTGGCTACAGATATAAATTATTAACAAGTATGGTCAGAAACGGATTTAATAGAAGTGGATGAACCGGGTTGTGGATTAAGCAGATCCTGTATTAAAATACAGTTAAGTTTGTTTATTGCAAAATGATGGGAAAATTACTCATCATAAGAGCATTCTTCAAGGGTGTTGAAGATAAGAGCATTGAGCTCAAAAAATGAAAACTCTGCTAAAAATTCGAGGACCCAATCAATTTTTCTACATAAGTTTGAACTCTATAAGTTCTCTTGCATACAATGCTTCTTAATGCCCTTTATAACCGCATTTCTCTAATTCTAATAATGCCCCCCCCCTCTTTTTTTTCTTTTGTGAATATTTATTTAAATTACGGAACCAAATTAACTTATTCTACAGATAAAACTGGTGGAAAATATAAATAAATTGTTAATATTTTTCTGTTACTTATAAATACAGATTATATTTTCCTCCCTGCATTTTTAACTGAGTTTGGATTAACCATGGACATTGTCTGCAGTATTACTCAGTAAATTGGAAGTTAATTGTATATACATTGTTTTCAAATCATTCAGTTTTAAGTTTTATTTTAATTTGAAGAACAAAAACTTACGGAATATCTGATAGTAATACCTCTGAGAAAGTTTGGCCTTATAGATGATAAGATGATAAACGCCCTGGTAGTGTAAAATAATACAACCATGATGAAAAATAGAAACTCGAAGATGATTATAATACCAAAAGAAGATATATAAGTATAGCGATTATAGTAAGCGGACCAAAAAAAAAAAAAAAAAAAAAAAAACCTCATAAAGACAAGTTTATAAAGGAAATACCTAGCAAGACCACAATATAAAAATGAGTTGGGGATAACTATGAACACTGGGATTACATATAAATGCTACCACACCACATTTTCCACAAGATACATTACACATTCCTGCATTTCATCATGCACAGGGCGATTCTATGATAACTGTATTCTATGATATTCTATGATATCTGTAAGTAAAAGATGCTAGGATACTATTTTCTTGGCTAAGTAGTACAATTTCCTTCATTGGCAAATATTTCTTAAATCTGTTTCAGGAGTTTTTAGCATAATTTCTTACCTTAAGTTCATTTAGAGGAAAGTATTTAGAAAGAATATTAAATTTAAAATGGCTATTATATCAATGCTTTAATCTTTAACGGTGCAAATATTTGTCAAATAATTCTAGTATTTATTTGATAGCTATTTTTCATTACTTCAAAAGATGAAAAAATTTATTCACTTTCATGCCAATTCTTGTAAGGAAAAATATGAAACTCATGCACTGCATTTATCATCTCTAGAAATTCATAAACAGAGTGGATAAAGTGAACATTAAAAGCAAATTACTATTTTAAACAGCTTCGACTAAAAATATACCTAAGTATCAAATAAGTAAATTCATTGTCTTTTCTATATTTTCAATTATAGAAAATATCTCTGCGGCAAAATTACTTCATCATAATTACGAATTTTGACATCCAATTAAGTTATTTTTAATTTTGTTCGGGAGGAGGGTATACGTGTAACAAATTCCCAATTACACTGGTTTCTAAGTATGTTCATTTTCTAAAATAATTATTTGCATAATAAAATCATTCAGATCTGTAGTTGATTTGAACACTGATTTACATACTTGCCAACCTCCGACGCTAAAAAATCGGGAGAATTTTGTTAGAAATCGGGAGATTTATTTTCAACGACCAAAAGATTTTTAAGTGATAAAAATACATTTTTTTAATAATCATTTAACTTCAAATCGTCACTAATTAATATCTGAAAGTTCAGTTACTAATTCTTAAATGCAAAAAGTACATTCTGCATTAATAACTTTTTGGTCTTTTGCTTCTGTATTAACTTTTCGTTTTCATCAATACAACTCATGTTGTCCTTGTTTTTGCGTACGAATATGTTTGAGAACACTGGTCCTTCCACCGTGCGAAATCGAAAAATCGCAATGACCAATGATAAACATCGCAAATGGATTACATTTCCTTCAAGAAATATTAGAAGGAAAGTCATCTGTGTACGATTTTTGAAAAGCATCTGAGTATTTTATCTTTTTCGCAGACATAACTAATACGAAATACTGCAATTTCTTAAATTATTTCTCGAACGCATGTACGTTCACACAGGCTAGCGACAAGATCAACGAAATAACAACCTCGATCTTGCTTTGTGCTCATTGGCTAATATGTGGCAGATGACACTCGATGCTCATTGGAGAAATGGAACATGACGTTTTCGGACACGTGCTCTCACTCACAAAGCAGAAGCGCGCCATAATTTATCACTGGTGAAATTACTTTGATTTCCTATGCAGTCTAGAGAAAAACAAGGTGCTTTCAGGCACCCCAAATCCCTTTTTCGGGGATACAAATAACGAAGTATTAAGCCAAGCTACATAAAAATCGTGAGAAATTTCAAGAATAAGAGAAAGTCGGGAGAAATATATTGTAAATCGCGTTGGCGGGAGAATGGTCGGAAATCTAGAGTCTCCCGCCTAAATCGGGAGAGTTGGCAACTCTGGATTTATAACGATTTTCATTGCATTTACAGAAATATTTTACCTAAAATTTTTGTGTTTTAAATGTTCCATTTGATAACCTTTAATCTTCACTATCTTTCGACACCGTAATTTCCAAGACAATAACGCTTTTTAGTATCGAAAGAGATTTTATCCCATTCCTCTTGAACAGTTTTCCAGAGTCCAAGGAGGATTGTAAGTCGACGTCTGGACAATTCGCTTTTTAAAAGTCCAAAAGCACAAACATCTGTGGATCAGACATCGGGAGATTTTAGAAGGGATATGATTGAAGTCTACTGCTTCGATACCCGTTTCTTGCCCATTTTTTCCTGGAATTTACCAGTGACCAGCGGCTGCTTGTTTTGTCTTGACGCAGTTCTATTTGATTTATGGCCCTGTGGGTAAAGAGAAGGTATTTAATGTTTGAGAATTGGGTATAATATATGTTCCTGATAATATATGGAGTTGACTGTAACAGTTTCGTGCACTGTCTTTAATTTCTATTTGCCGTTACATCAGGAACCAGCAACAATCATAAATCCCTTTGAAAAACTTTCTTTAGATTCTTTGAACATGTTCTAAGTTTTTTTTTTTCTTCTCTTTGATGATAATGAATGGATCTCCTTTTATTGCGGTCATTTAAATATACCCAAGATTCAACTATTGTGACAACATTTTTCCATTTTTGTTGGAATAATTGTTTCTCATACAGAATTCCGAAGCGCGTTCTGCTTTCGGCGATATGTCGTGGAGAAAGGCGATGCACATTGCGTTTTTTCACCTTTTTAAGATTCAAATCAGAATTAATCATTTTGTTTATAGTTGATACTGGGCATTTTAATGATTACGCAACTGTGCTTTGCGGATTTTATTTTAACGTTAAAGTTCCTACCTTTGCAACATTCGAAACATTCCATTTTTTCCTTGGATATGTATTTTGAACAATTTTTAGTCCAAAGGGATTTAGTCCCGAAGGACTATTACTTTCGTTTTGCGATTTTGCGTCGGAAACACAAAAACGGCGTATCACTTTTCAAATTGTTGCCACTAAATGTTATCGTTCTGCATTAAATTTTAAAAAATGAAAAATCTGCATAAATGTATGCATGTTTTTTTTTTTTTTTTGACGTAGCTTTCTTTTCACAAATCGTCTGCGTGCGTTGCACGGGAAAATAAAAAGGAATTTTAATTACAGTTCTAAATAAATAGCCAAATAAATGTGAAATTCGTAACAATATTCTCTAAAACTTTAACGAATTTTCATTAACAAACTCAAAGATTTCAAAGCCAGCAATACCAACGTTGTACAGAAAAACATTTTTATCTCCAGCGCGTGAGAGCGTGTACCGAAATTTCTAAAGATATGCTCAATTTAAAATTATTTTGCGATATTGCTGTTGAACTGAATTTTATGGTTTAATTGCGAAGAACATGGTATTTAACAAATAAAGGTAACACACAAAATGTTAAATAAACGTCCCTTTGGACGTAATTTAAAATCTGAAACATTTCAGACTTTTTCTTCTTAAAGCCAAACTATAACTTTTTTTTTCCCTTTTCTTATTAACAACAGCATCTATCGTTGCTTTAGATACCGGGAAATCATGCTTTCGCAGCATTTTTTAATAAGTAGATAGGATTAATTTTCTTCGGAAAGCGCACAAGCATAGCCTTCCGCCCATTGCTTCTTTAAAAGGGCGTTTTTGCATAAAAATAAAACCCAAGCAGGAGGTGATAATGTATACTTTCTAAAATATAGCTGAAGTTAAAAAAAAAAAAAACACAAACAAGCAATTTTTTTTTAATAGCAAAGCAATAAAGTCTTCTAAGAAATGTGCGAACAGCCTTATTACTTTGAAATCACCAGACATAGAAAAAGAAGTATCTACAACTGTTTTTAATTATGGGCAGTTTTAATTACTTTTGCATTCATAGACATATAAAGATTATTGATCCCTTTCTTTTTGAAGGAGGAGACAATATGTAACATTAGGTTAACACATAATACATTACTGGAATAGCAATAATTAAAATAGCAACAGTAACCACACACAGTGTATAAAAATAAATAAATAAAAAAATAAACCCTTTGTTAACATGATGTATTTTAAACTGTAAAAAAGATCTCAAATAATTGAAGAGAATTAGCTCTTGGGAAAAAAGATTAAAAGATGGCCGGAAGTAAAAATGACGTCACGACATCCAGCGGAAACGTGACCCACCTTACATAAAGAGTCTGCATTGTGGAAGAAAACCAGAATGCCATGATTTAGATGTGGGTGATGGCACGGAGCGGGGGTATACATAAATATTCATCTTTTTTTTTTAATGCTGTTTATCAAAAAAGGCTGCTTATCACAATATAGAGTATGTTACGTTTAAAAATATCTTAGAAACACAGCAGCGATAACTTTTCCTTATCTTTGTACGATATAAAAATTCCGCTGAATTCAAAAGAAATAAATACAGTCAAGCCCCGTTTTAACGATCTTTAAAGGACTATTGAGAATTATTGTTAAATGAAGAAAGAGTCTTACTTCAATTTTAAATATGATATATATCACAAAATGATAAAATTTATGCTTGTTTAACAAGCTTTTTTGTGTTTTAGCCTATACAAGGCAAAAATTTTATTTTTAGGGAAAAATCTTTGCTGCAGAATAATTTTCTGATGGTTTATGCTTTTCGGAACGGACCAATGAAAAGAAACGTTAAATTGGGTGTTGTTATTTCAAGACCGGATTCTATTTTTATACAAACTTTAGCGGCTTAAATACGTAATAATTATCTACACTAACTATACTGCAATAAACTGTCTGATTAAATATTACAACCGGTTCACCAAACTAAAAATAAGTGTTTATATTGTATTCCGAATCAAAAAGTACAAGCTGAATCAAACCGCTATATATATATCTACTAAAAATAAAAATAACGTCAACTTAACTATCATCCAATCATGTTTTCAGACGAAATGGAATCATTTCTTGACGACAATGTACACATTTAGGAAAAGATTACGAAGTTTTTAATTTATGCAAGCAAACGAGTTTTAAACTTTATTTTTTATATAAACATTTATAAGCATAATATACCATAAAAAATTTCAATTACATCAATATAACATAATTAACAACATAAGAAGATAATCGGCAAAGCTGCTTCATATGTATTATTTGATTCTCGTGATTTACATAAAATCAAATAAGAATCGAATTATTTTCGCTTATTATCTGTAATAAAAATACAGAATTCGTTGAAATAATTCATTGATTAATTCTTCATCTACTGAATTCGCTGAACTTAACTGTGGACTATGTTAAAAAGAAAATAAAGAAAGGAAAATCCTAAAACCTACCATTATTAGTTAATCATTACAATAACTATCATTATAACAGAAGATGATCGACAAATTCCGACATTTAAGATGCTATCAATGATGATGAGAGTAAAACAAAAAAGTGGATATGAGGAAAAAAAAGAAAGAAAGAAAGGAAAAGAAAGAATGAGATAAAATGCTACAAATTCTATCTGCTTTGTATTTATTTTTTTTATTAAATTTTTAATGGAAAAAATACGCTTGATATTACAGCGAACCCGTAAATTAGAGCAATTTCTGTTTTAATGCTTGTTTCGATATACGGGTTTCAGATATAACACGAAACTTCTTAAAAGCACGTACAAGTAAATAACGGGTATGCGGTATAGAGCCGACATTGTATAAAACCGACAGCCTCTCTGCTTGACACAGGATCGACCAGTCAGTTCAAAAACCGAATTCTACTATTTCGTTGTTGATGATCCTATGCCGATAACTTAAAAATAATAATTTAACCAAATTCCTTCTCTTTTGATTATGTATCGTTCTAATTGCAGTTACTGGCTACTTTATATGCCGACGTTTTTCCTACGCTGAGGCGATGGTGTGTCATCGGAGTTGACCCTATGCAGAGTCGGTTGTATGCCTGTGAGAGCTCTATGATGGAGATATATATGCATCAATCCTCTTACACATTATTACATCATTATCAAAATTTATTTTTTTTTAGTGTCAATTGTATGGCGGTGATCAGAGTTCAGTTACATTCTAGTGTCAGTTGTGCGCTACTGTCATTTCTACGCAGTGTCGGTCCTATGAACGCAACCCCAAATAACGCGATCCCGAACAATGACCCAGGAACAAAACAAAGCAAATGAAAATTAAAAGAAGAAAAAGATCGAGGACGAAATAGGTATTTTAACTGAATAAGGCGAGGCAGTGGTCTGAAATCAAAATATAGATCTTACTAAAGTCATGCAATAATCAGTTTCCAAATGGTTGTTTGATTTAATTTTACGAAAAAAGGGTGGGGATAAAATATCTGGTTGTAACTGTGCCTGTTCAAACTACGAACCTGTAAATGTACCTGCTCAAACTACGAACAGACTTCATACTGTGTAATGTGTGACAGATAAACCAGTACTACGCACTCACCACTTTTGTACCATGAAATGAACTCATAAAATTGTGTGGTGAACTATGTTGTGTAGCAAATTTTCATGTAACACTTAATTATTTAAGTTTGACTTAAGATTAATTTTCATTATTCTAAATTTATGCTACACAACGTTATTTTATTTAATATCTTGTATTTATATTTGCTTTGGTTTAATTTTAATTAGTGGTTTTGGTACTTTAAGATTTGTACGTCTCTTCCACTGGCTACTCGTAAACGCGTTGAAACAGACAATGGAATTAGGTGCTTTCGTAGGTAATAAACTTGATTTAAAATTACTTAACTTAGGTTGATTCTCATTTAACTTATATCATTGGATGCAGAAAAATTAGCCTTTTAATTTAAGAGTACTTTCAAGTCTCTAGCTTAAACAGTTTTTAAGTTACAGTTAATTATTCAACGAATTTTTGCACTTCGAGTATTTTTTTTGGTTGAGGGGGAAAGGATTGAAAAGCGTCACTTTTGCAGTTGATTTCCAAGCCTTTGCTTAGGAATTTTTGTCCGTTGCCTAGGTTTGCTGGTTTTCCCACGCCTACGTCGAATTCTTGGTTCTTCTTTTGGCGGGCTTGGCGAGATTCGGATTTTTGTTCCAGTTCAACTCCTCGATTTTTGGACGATATTAGCAGGGGTTTGTGTGAGGGGTAGAGTTTCAGTTTATTCACCCTTTTGGCGAGTTTTGGCGATATCTAGTGTCCGGACCTGACAAAAAGCGGGTGCAGGTGGGATTGCGAAGCTGTTGGGACGTTTTCGTTTTTGCATTCGGCTGACAAGAAGATAACTTTCTCGGGCGCCTTGGGCATCTTGTTGCTGCAACAGAAAGGATGAATTTGTTTTTTTAACGGGGGGCTTATGGCTCCTGTCACGTCTTACTCCATGGCTTCGGAAATAGTCCTTCAAAAATGTAAATGAAATAATTCTGCAATAGAAAAGGAAATGAAAGAAAATTATATTTCCATGCTTCAACTACCACAGAAATAATGTCCTTCAAAATGGAAAGTAAATATTTCTTCGTCAATTCTACCATCTGATGAAGACTCAGTCCGCTTCTTCAATTTATAAGAACAGAAAAAATCAATAGCCAAGCAACCTGTGTTCCGACCTGAGTTTCCTGATGGCTCTGAAGTTCGTAATACAGAAGGCTGGATGAAACTTCCAAGTTCCTGCGTACTGGGTATTCTTCGAATGTTCGGTGTCCGCCAAGCTGCCGTCGAACCCCCAAATCTCCAGGTTCACATCTTCCGTCAGTTAAGAAGTTTTTCTTTTTGAACTTTAATGTTAACTTAAATTCTTAAAGATTTTTTTTTCATCCAAAATTCTCTGGTTTAATTATTTCTTGAATTTTTTTAAAGATTCTATTATTATCAGAATTTAACTTTTATTTAAATGTTTGCTGTAAAGAATTTTGAAAGGTAGAAAATTTAAATCTTTAATATTTTTGAAGATTTGCTGATTTAACTGAGATCTGAAGAAATTTGTGAGCAGTCTTAAATTGCTCTAGTTAAAGGTATAATTTTTTTTTCCCCTTATGGTGCAATACTATAGGTACTTAACTCTGTACTTCATTATTTGAATTTTCTCTTGTTCTGGGATAAATAAGGTGTAAGAACCTTACAACTGAAAAATGAAATAGAAAATTTTAATTTGTATCTTAACTCATAAAAATAGTTATTACTTAAACAATAGTATTTGAATTGAAGTGGTTACTGTCTAAGATTGCAGTATTTGTGGAAAATATATAAATGTTTAGCTATTTGTTTTCTAAACTAAATAAGGTAGTTCCCGGGGACTAGTATAATTTTATGTTAGTAAATTTGTTTGATATCAGTGTTTTAAGGAAAGTAATAAACTAAGTTAGTATTATTGATTTTATGTGTTTACTTGAATTTCTGATTACACAACATGGTTTCACCAGTAGCAAGGCTCTTCGGGTTGTTGAAACGAAATTTAAAAGGGCACAAACACAACGCAATTCATATTTGTTTAAACTACTAGTATTTTACAGCTTAGTATATAACAACTATGAACTGTACTATGAATGTGCTTTTAAACTGCGCACCGTACAACAGAAAACCAAACAAACAACGAACCACGTACTATAGTACGTTAAGAACGAAAGTGCGTTATGTTCAGGGTGATTTCTTTTCCTAACTTTATTAAGAACTTTTTTTAGAGGAAAACTTTCGTTACAACCAGATACCGGGTGTCCAAAAAATGACCGATGGATTTTGTAAATCAATAAAAAAAAAAGACGGAATGCGATATATATGTATCGTTTGCAGACTTATGCTTAGGAAATCAGGGAATTTTATCCCATTAAATTTCAAATTCAGTTAACATTTTCACCCACAGGTGGCGCTGAAAACTATGAAAAAATAAAAACCGGTATGAAAATTTTGCAAGGACTGTTGCAAAAAACTAAACAAAGACATTTTCAATGTAGCCCCCATTTGCTGCAACAACGTGGCGCAGTCTCAGGCAAAAATTTCCAGACATCCCTTCAAACATGTCACTTGGAATTGTCTCACATGCAGTACAGATGTGCTGCTTCAGCTCCGCAATTGTTTGTGGAGTTTGACGGTATACCACATCTTTCAAGAGTACCCCCAAAGAAAAAAGTCGCAGGACGTCAAGTCTGGCGAATTAGGATGCCTTGCCATGCCACTTCCTGTATGCATGTCGTAATCCAAGGCAATTACCCGCTCACTGAAATGTTCGTTCAAGAATCAAATACTGCAGACGTCCGATGAGGACGAGCACCACCAGGAGGCATTCAAACGGTCCTCCAAAGCATTATGAATCGCCACAAATTCTTCCAGAATCCCAAGATATCGTACAGCATTTCTCGGTTGCTCTCGAAAAAATGGCCCTATTATTCCTTTGGAGGAAAATAAGATATTTTCTTCATCCTTTTCGCACGCCTTTGTGGTGTAACTGGAAGCATATTCGAAAGGTCCAGGTTTGAGTCCCGCCGAGGGCATTGCTCATTTTTCATGTCTCTTGCTTCAAAAATAACCTAATGACTCTACAACGTTGTCAACGGCCTTGCACATGACGTTCACAAATGTTCAATCCGCGAAGGAATTTTATCTTAATAAAACTGTTCATAATTGAAAATATCATAAATGAAAAATACATCCAAGACAATCAACTCACTTAATATTAGCTAACACAAACTACTTTAAATGTGCTCGAAAAATTAACATCTACCTATTTCTGATTATCTCAAAAAATCTACTAAATATTACACCAGAAAGTGAAAATAGTATGTTTGTTATTAGTACCTACTTTTAATGTGAGCAGTTAAAAGCGTCCTGGGCTAAAAAAAAAAAAAAAATGTTTGCAGCATTGAACTTAAAACTAACAGCTAACAATATAATGCCAGTAAGGACATTAACTTTATTTTCCTTTTTTCGGGGGGGGGGGCGGCGCGGTTTGAGAAATCTACAGAATGGAAAGGATGATTTAGAACGCATCATAGTCTTAGAAAATCATCAAGTTTTGATTGTATTATGCATTTTTTCTTTTCGTTGCGGATTTCACTTTTCAGCAAACAGAAGTACCATACAGTACTTGCGTGTAAGTGGCCTTGCTAACAAGAACTACATAAATCACATCTGCGCATATTGTGAACCCGAAAACGTTCAAAATTCAAAATTCGCAACAAGTTTCTGTTGGTTGACCACTTAATATTTAAGCACAAATGATTGCTAGGAGCATTATAACATTTAATATAAAAACTAAAATTATCATTCTATTACGGGCACATATTGTATCTGACCCTACTCACACAAGCTCGTTATATTCCTCTTCTGTCTTAACTTTCTGTTGTTCCTACCCTCTCGCGTTTAGTTTTAAAAACCCTTTTAGTGATGGTACTTCAATATTTATTTGTGTGGTTATGTTACACGAATTCTTTAAAATATCCTAAAATAACTAATTTCTAATATTAATTCTTATTTTATTGTATTTAATGGAGCTCGTTGATTAACTGAATTATCAGAATATCTACTTTATTAAGCTGCTTGCTTACATAAATTTTTATACACATGTAGCATAATACATGCCCCCACGATAGACAGAAACAGAAAACATAGTAATTAAAGTAATATCATAATATAACATTTTTCAGCGTCACTTTTAAAAATCTCCCCAGAGTAATTAATCATCAATTATTTAGGGAATTTGACTGATTTTATGTAAGCTACTAATGATAAATAAGAAATTAACATTACGAAATATTAACTTTAAGAATTAAAATATTACGCGATTACTCTATACGATACTACTCGCTTAAAGTAACCGTGACCAGCAAAGGAATAAGATTTGCTTCACGAAGTACATGAGGTATATGTAGTAGCAAGATACGGATGGATAAACTAAAATCATAAAAAAAGGTCAGAGTTCACAGTATTTCTTTCAGTTTTAAAGAGAAGGAACTGAACCTTCCCGTTTCGAAATTGAAGCGAAATGATTAGAAACACATTAGACATTAATTCTTGCACTAAGGAAAGAATTTGCAACAGTTTCATGACTTTACAGAAATAAGATTGCGAAACTTACTAACTAGAACAACTTTGTTAATCTATTTTAATATATGGATTAAGGCTTTTCATGCAAATCGAAAGGTATTTGGAGATATAGTAAACTATTCCAAGAAAGGCAGAGCCTTTGAGTGTTTTGCCGTAAATAATTAATCTATGATTATGCCAATATCTTTTCGGAGATTTACGCCAATGAATTTTCCTAATAAAACCTTCGCCATGAGGATTCCTCACATTAACTGCCTCCCATCACCCCCCTCCAAAAAAAGAGAATGATGAAATTATAATTGACGTGATTCAATTTAGAAGTGTTTCATTAAGTAACTTCAGAAATCTGTCTTCTTCCTTTTCTTACGATTATTTTTCTCCGTTTTGTGAGAAAAAAATTTTACTACAAAAATTCTTTAATTGTACAGGCCCACCAGCAGCCGAATGATCAAACTGCTCAACTTTGATAGGGCTCAAATCTTGGGGAAATATCTGGCTGCATGAGAATTTTCGTAGTTCCAACGAGAAAACCAGCTAGTTTTCTTTAAAAAGTCCTTCAAGAAAGTACACTTTCTCTTAGGTAGATCATACGGAGCCCTCGAATGCTTTGCCATATTCCAAATAATAATCCTAAATTGTACAACGGAAATGAAAAATTCAAAATTGAAAAACATTGCCTTGGTTCTTTAAAAAATTCCATCATGACAGTAAATATATAGAGTTTTGCAAAGAACCAGAACTGAGCATGCCAAAGACAGAAAAGAATATCTAACATTTATAAACTTCTTCTTTTCTACTAAACGTATTCAGATTTTTTTTAATGAGATTTCGAGAAATTTTTATATGTTCGGAAAATGAAATTCCAAAAGAGAAAAATTGCAAGAGAAATAGTTATATTTGAGTGACATCTACGAACAGAAGTTACATACAAGATTTATACTGAAAAATACACTTCGGTGTATAATGAACTGATGTTTTCATTTCAACTTGCATGAAAAAATTCAATTGCGAAAATTTTAGCTTTAATCTCTGCGTATTTAAAAAAGCACTTTTCTAAATATATTTGTTCAATATTGAGAGAATATTTAAAGGGAAATAAAAATCTAGTAAAGTTACAGGTTGATTCTATTTCACTTAAATGTAAAAGAATAAAACCAAAAAATAAGAAGATTTATGAAGAGGTTTCTATTTCGCCTAATATGAAGCGATGTCAAAAACAGAATCTAAGCGATTAGTAATTAGAATGAAAAAATACTTATAAACTTATATTTACCAGTATCTATATTCAAGTAATTAAAGATAAAAATAAATGATTTTTGCCTGACAAGTCACCTTTTTTCTAGCAAAATGTAAGTAATGAGAAAATATAATAGATGGCTATAATACAACCCTTTTTGTATTCTGGGAAATTCTGGTATTCAGATTTTCTTTCTTATACCTTAAAAAAATTCCTAAAAACATCTTGGTTATAAATGAAGAAAAATTAATATCATTTCAAGTTTCCAATTCTAACATTTTGAAGTTGTAAACGAGGGAAACGTGATTTGATTACATATTTTCCGATTTTACATTTAATCGAATTTAATCGCCCGTTCTGAAATCTCAGATTATTGCCAAATTTAACTGGCAAACTTAAATCTATAAGGTATATCTCCCACATTCTTAGCGTGTCTTCGTGGTGTAATGGTCAGCACGCTGAGCCGGTATTTCAGAGGTCCGTGGTTCGATCCCCGGCGAAGGCAATGCATATTTTTCACCTCTCCTGCTTGTAATTAACCTAATGTCTCTACACTGGCGCCCGAACTAAAAGGGTTGTGGATGATGACTCTCCACACCCAGGATTTGGCGACTAGGTCCCCTAAAACCCTAGTCGCCCTTTAAAAAGGGGAGTATATAAGATATATCTCCCACATTCTTAGCGTGCCTTCGTGGTGTAATGGTCAGCACGCTGAGCCGGTATTTCAGAGGTCCGTGGTTCGATCCCCGGCGAAGGCAATGCATATTTTTCACCTCTCCTGCTTGTAATTAACCTAATGTCTCTACAAATCTATTGCATTATATCGAATGATGAAAGTTTCAAATTGTGGAGAATACAAATTAAATGCGTTCAAATAATGCCTCAGCTTATTTTATGCTTTATAAACATTTTAATAATGAAACTTTATAAATAAATCGTTTAAATATTGACAGTTTCCTGTACTATACAAATATCTCTCAAGAAAGAATAATAAATACACCTGGTTAATACCTATATTTATGCTACACGGAAAAAAAAACATGAAAACCGTAATGCAACTAATAATATTGTTGTTTCTGTTGAAAATAAACTAAAGCACGTAAGGGTTACTCAGAAAAGGTAGAAAACATGTTTTCATGCAATTCTCGACGGAAGCTATCTCGTATTTACATTACAACATGCGGAAAACAACGAATCTGTCCATGTAGTCAACCTATTCGCAGGAATCTGAATCAGCTCGAATAATATTTAATGAGACGTTTATTTTGGAATAAAAAAGTAAAAAATCAAGATATTAAACCAAAATTTTCAAACAGAAATTTAAGCGAATTGAATGCAATAATTCTTAACACGTGTCATTTCTATACTACAATTTCTATTGCACCTTGAAATTCGTTAATGTCCTCGCACAACTAACATATGAGAGTCTCAAGATTTTATTTTTAGTCACATATGATCAAGAATATAATTACAACTGCAAAAATACGTTTTGAAATTTCGGTGAATTTAAACTGAAACTGCATAACTTCATATATACATTTAGTTTTACTCTTTCATGTACAGAATTACGTTGCAAGGTCGACAACGAGCCCCCAGGCCCAGAGGAAGACTCGTCGAGAATCACTCTATGTACCGAATCTCGAATCATCCCTGAAAAGAAAACATTGCCCTAATCTTGTTGAGCAGAAGAATGGTTAGCTTCATAAAAGAGAAGCTCTCTTCTGCAACTGAAGGGTATAAATACTGCTGTTACCGAATGCAAATAACCTGCTCTGCTGACTGTCTGTATGCAGTGTTCTTAGAAATCATTCAAGACACAGCAGAGAGATTGAGGGAGCTCTCCAGCCTTTACCTGTAAAGGGAACCTTGCATTTAATGACAGGAATAGATCTTCCGCAAATGTTGTGGCTCATGAACGGCCTCGGTCGGACCTTCTGTTGATGGTACCGATACTTTGGAATTGCTAACATAACCTTGAAACTACTATATGAGACACTCGTAACCATCGAGGCACAGAATCGCTAAGCTTGAGGTCCCGATGGTTTTCCATCTCAATTCAACATCGAAACCAGGGATTCCCATCCCCCCTTTTTTTCATCAAACCACCCTTATATTTTGCTCTACAGAATGCAGCACACAACATAATCATAACATAAATAAGATAGCAATTAAACTAAGAAAATGAATAAACATTTGAAAAAATAAATTATTAAATTTTCAGGGGAAAAATGAGATTATAATTCAAAAAAAAAAAGATTTTAATTAATAAGATGGCTTTTTTTTTTGGCATAAAACTCCTAATCATCTCATTCAAAAATATTTAACGTTTTCTCGTTTTCAGCAGTAAATTATTGATTTGACTAAAGCCTGCTTCTACTAGGTAAGATGAGAAAGTTTACAATGTTGTTAGGTAACAATTTTTATTTTCAGGCATTTTTCGCGGAAAACTTTTTAAATTCCAAAACTTGTACACACATATTTCATAAAACAAGCAAGTGTTGTAAGTAACACTTGTGCTTGAACACCCTCCTTCAATGCAGTAGACTCTTCTTGCATCATATAATACCAAGAACAGATATTTTATAGTCCAGCGGTTCTATGAGCCATGCTGACACATTCCAACTTTATATGTTTTGAAAGCGAATCTTAAAAACCTTGTGGGGTTTTATTTATTCAATTCAGTGTTCAATCCTTGAACCCCACAAACACTAATAAGCGAATAATCGCTTAAGTCTGTGAATAGAGACGTAAGACTTACGAAGGGTTAACTACCCTTTATTTCTTACAATAAATACGATACAATCAACTCCTAACTCGGAGTGTATAACAAAGCCTCCACTTGGGCTTGAACTTAAATGAATGTGAAATTAAACTTAACTAAAGTTAACTGAAAGATATAGCCGAAGGTATCAAGGTTCTAGGTAGTTGGCCCCTAAATCTTAATTAAATCGGCAAAGCCAAACAAGGGCCTAAAGTATGGCCGAGCGTATCAATAGCTTACAAAGACGTAGCCAAAAGGCAAATGTGCGCTAGTCGGGAACTCAGGCTCCCTCTCGAAGTCGGTGAAACATCGACTTAAATACTACTCTTTACTCATTTGCATTAATCGCGTTTCTGAAATTACATTCTGGTAGAAAATTGTAAGCTGGAACTAGAATAGACAGGAAAGATGCATAAACTTAAAATAATTGTTATTAAAATTAGGATAAACCTTACAACCTTTTTAAATTTTGCAAGCGGCTTGTATACAACAATATATCTTCTAAGGAAGTTTCGCGCTCTTCGTACTTTTTTGGTTATGTTTTCTTGTGTCCCTCCGTTTTACTTTTTTATTCTGCACTTTTTGCATAAAAATTTATATATTTAAAAAAATTTTTATTCTTAAAATAAATTATATTTGCGTATTCCTCCCCTCATATTTACTTTTTATGATTTCTTCCTTACTATGCTCCCCAGCTCTATATCAACAAATAATTAACTATCAATTTTACAATATTAATAATTTTTTGTAATCAATAGCATCTTCATTATGCCTTAAAATTACCCGTTCATATTCGGCAACCGACCTCCATCAGCAGCGTAGCTAGGGTAAAGCAAGGGGGCGAACATCTGTGCCAGGGCGCAGCATCCAGAGACGCCAAAATAAGAATTTTTTAAAAAAAGTTAACACACTGATTCATTACGAATAGTTTAATTTAAAAAATTACCCGAATAAAAATTTTTGAAGAAATATTCAAAATGATTCAAGATCAATTAAGATTAATTTTATCCAGGTTACTTTATGCGCACTTTCGAACCCGAGGACTAAATTTGATGTTGCAGTAATTTAACCTACGCGTACATTACGTCACAATGAAAGCTAACCACTGAAATGATATCATAACAGGCCGACGCATCTAAAACAAACATTTGAAACAATGGTACGTGGGAGCCGCAATATGACTTAATAACAGTTTTCAAACAGGCCACATGTAACAGATGTCAGAAACAGAACAGAAACATTGTAGAACAATTTTTAAAAGCAACTTTTAGGCTTTAACTAGCGCGCTGTGGCCAAAGCAAAATTTATAATTCTGTGTAGACCTGAAAAGAAAATGTATAAAAGCATTTCAATATGAATGAAATCAATTCATTTTTTCCAAGCAACAACCAACTCGTAAATAATTTTTTTGTTGCCAAACCTCGAAACAAAAACATGATACAGATCAGGTTAATAAGCATACGTATGACGTCATGATTTAAATTTAATGTAATATAACAACTTTTTCTCAATCCCAATAAAAAAATTAATGTGGTATAAACATACCATGCCAATTACGCTAAGCTGGGGGGTGGGGGGGAACTGAAAGGTTTCAGATTTTTAAAACGTCCAAAGGGACATTTTTTAAAATTTTTCTGTGTTACCTTTATTTATTAAATATCATGTTCTTCGTACTTAAATCATAAAATTCAGTTCAACAGCAATATCGCAAAATAATTTTAAATTGAGCATATCTTTAGAAATTTCGGTACACACTCTCACGCGCTGGAGATAAAAATTTTTTTTTTTCGTACAGTGTTGCCATTCCTCGCTTTGAAATCGTTGAGTTTGTTAATCAAAAATTCGTTAAAGTTTTACGAAATATGAGATAGATAATAAAACTGTTCCAAATTCAGGCTTCCAGATGAGGATATTCGGGTGGAAAGTACGTTATTCAAAATTGGATGGCTCTAGATATTCTTGTTTTATCACATTTGGAAAAATATACAGACATTTATGGAAAATCTGCATTATTTAATGTCTTTAAATATAATAATGGGCGATAACATTTGGTGGCAACAATTCAAAAAGTGAATCGGACATTTATAATGAATCAACGCAAAATCGCAAAACGAAAACAACAGTCCTTCAGGGACAACGCACCTTTGAACTAAAAAAAAAAACTTAAAGCTTTCAGATTTTGCATTACGCTCAAAGGGGTGTTTTTTTTTTTTAACGTTTCGTGTGTTACCTTTATTTATTAAAAAAACATAATGTTCTTCGCACCTAAACCATAAAATTCAGTTGGAGAGCAATATCGCAAAGTAATTTTAAATTGAGCATATCTTTAGAATTTTCGATACACAGTCTCACGTGCTGGAGATAAAAAAGTTTTTTCTGTACAACGCTGCCATTGCTTGCTTTGAGATCTTGAGTTTGTTAATCAAAATTCATTTAAGTTTTACAAGATATGAAATCTATAATAAAACAAATTCCAAATTTTAAATTTGGGTTTCCAGATGCCCATATTCGCAGTATGGGACAGCATGTATAATTTCGCACAAGGAAATTTAAGAACTGCGCTAAGCAAATTTATACCAAATATTAAAAGCATTGCATCGATAACCATATTATTTAAAATCGAACTTTTACGCAATTAGAATCTGTGACTTTGTTTGTAAACTAAATAATAAATAATATATATAAATATATATAGATAAAAAGAAAATTTTGTGTGTTACCTTTATTTATTAAATATCATGTTCTTTGCACTTAAACCATAAAATTCAGTTAAAGAACAATATCGCAAAATAATTTTAAACTGAGCATATCTAGAATTTCCTATACACAGTTCTCACGCGCAGGAGATAATTTTTTTTTTTTCTGTTGCCATTGCTCCCTTTGAAATCCTTGAGTTTGTTAATCAAAAATTCGTCAAAGTTTTACAAAATACGAAATCGATAATAAAAAAAATTCTAAATTTCAAATTTGGGCTTCCAGATGCCCATATTCGCAGCAGGATTACGTCATTCAAAATTCGATGGCTCTAGGTACCGTCGTTTTATCACAATGCGAGAAAGATACATACATTTATGCACATTCTTCATTATTTAATTTCTTTAATACAGGGCTGCTATATTTGGTGGCAACAGTTTGAAAAGTGAACCGACATTTAGTGTTTCTGACGCAAAATCGCAAAACGAAAACAATAGTCCTTCAGGGACAAAGCCCCTTTGGACTAATAATAAAACATATCTAATAAACCATTAAAAAAAACTTTTGTTTATATTCTTAGACTAACTGTTACCTTTTCAGTTATTTTATGAGCAATTATTTGTATTATGATTATGTTGTATACTATATATTATACAGAAAAATGTAAGGAGCTTGATGAAGAAAACCATTCCTTTAAAAGGCGTGAGAACGCTAAAGGTTGGAAATCCCTGGTATAAATTAATAAAATGGCAAACATTACAAATAAATATAGAATTTAAAACTAACAAACAAATGTGCTTTAGCGTTAGCTCAATCAATTAAAAAAGGGTGGAAAACGTGGTAGAGTGCCTTCTTCGATTAGCCCATTTTAAAGGAATAATAAATTAACAAAAAAATTATTAATTTTTAATACGCACAAATAGTCATAACGCTCAATTTAAGCAGATCGCAAAATATATGGCACAAAAGAATTATGGTTAAACTACGAAACCAAAAATTAAAATATGTACATCCTTCAGTTACAAATATTGCACGATTCAACAATTAAAAATCTAAGGAACACTAAGAATTACGAAACCTGATAAACAAAATTCCAAATTAAACAAAATTAACAAAAACAAAATTAGTCTACCAAGGTTATTCCAAATTTATTATAAACTCACACATAACGTAGCAGTATTACCGAATTGTAAATTAACATCATATGAAATTATAATATAAATTTCAAAAAAAAATTTCCCCGTTCACGGCATACGTTCATATAGACTACAGGCTATTTTCAGGAATGGGAAGCATATGATTCGATTTAAAAGAAAGATAAAAATATGCAGTATTGTTATGCATTTTTACAGCATCGTTCCATACATCTCCCCTTACAATAAACATCGCGATTCTTTTTTTTAAAAAAAAGTGTACGAAAACTCCTCTTTACGAAAATAATAGGGAAAAAGAAATCTGAAAGCTTTCAGATTCAGAACAGACCTGAATGCCTGATGTTGGCAGGGTTTTTGAAAGTTAGTTATGCTCCGTCTGTCTGACGCAGTTAGTGTCGTAGCTTCGTGCAGAGTTCCTGGAGTTGTAATACAGTTAACGTAATTTAAGGTTCCAATAAGCCACTAAAGCACCAGAGGGTGATAAATTGTTTTGCATTATTTTAAGTCTTACTAGCTGTAAGGAATATGTTTTACAGTAATTTTTACATTTTTGTGTTGTATTTTGTGACTATGTTAAGGATAAATGAAAGGCTCGATGCAGAGATAACTTTTAAAGGTGAGCAATTAGTTACCAATAATTGAAATTAGGTAGTTAGATGCCCTTAGGTAGTAGATATTATAGATTTACCTGGTCACTATTAAATTTTATTTATTTTTTAAAAATATTTGATAAAAATCACAGTCTAATAAAATTTTACAGTTTAAAATACATGTAATTTATGACGTTGATTCTTAAATGACATCAGGATAAAAATACATTAAAAGCTACAACACGTTTATGTTTTGCAGCAACAAGACTCAACAAAATATTTATGCGTCTTTTTAATTTGAAGCCTTCCCAGACATTATGGCTAATTTATATCATTTCCTTTTCTTTAATGTTCGGATTAATTTCTGCTTCATCTCCTAACTTGTCAACGTCTCGACATTATACCTATGAGGTTTTTTATGATCTGGTAAAAGTTAGAGTCCAAAACTCTTGATAGACATGAAGCAAATTATTGTCATGTCTGAAAGTACCTATAAAGTCAGATAAAAGTTAGAACAAACCTCTTTATTTAAACAGAACTTAGAATGTAAGTGCGTGTTCTTATGCTAGCAGAATGAACTACAAGCTCATTGCGATGTAACTAAACAGGAAGAGCCAAATTCAAATTCAAATTGTGGATTAGTAGTCAAAGACAACAGAATTTAATTTTAATTAAGCTGGCTCAGTAACTCATAATCGTAGCAGATTCAAATATCGATAGCGATAACGCAAAGCTGAATAATTACAAATTATCACAGCTGGCAGGAACTAATGCAGCGTGCAAGCAGAAGCCAGAAACACTCTCTGTCTTACAATACAAAAACTTCAGTTTAAATACTATCTATCTAAACGATTTGCATTCTGGTGAGGAAAAGAAGGGAGAAGCTATAGTACAGGTTGAAATTATAAACAACTGACTAATTTACATAATATTAACTGTACATATATTTAAAGAATAATTTCCTTTTTCTCTATGCATTCAGTTACTTTTCTCAGTAAGTTTCCTCTGCATTTAAGAATGTTTGGATTTATTTAAAGGATTTCTGTTATTCTAAAAACTACATGTATTTAAAATATATAGAAGAAGCTGCTAATTTTATTCCTTAAATAATATGAACGCTGAGAGTAAATATGAAATGATATATGGTCAGAGCCGGTGTGGCAGAATTTTTAGAATTTTAGTGATGCACAGAGCAATAAAATATAGAAACAGCAAAACTTTTAGAATTTAGGACAGGCACTGGGAGCAAAATTTAGAACCCACAGAGACTACATCAAGTACAAAAATGCCTAACGCCAGCCCTGCGTGTCATGCATTGAGATATATAAGATACATATGAAAATCGTTTAAATTGTTAGTTTTCAATAGAAAGTTCTTTTCTGTAGATACGTGTCCATGTGCCAACATTAGAAGCATTATTGAAATTTTCCATGCTTCTGCATAAGGAAAAGAAAAAAAAAAGGGGGGGAATAATTATGCTAAGAAAAAGATTTCTAGGATCAGAAGTAAAACATTCAAATATTAGGTTTTCATCGTTCTCCCAAAAATTCTCCAAAGAGTAAGGAATTCATCACAGACATTCTGTAAAATGCATCCATTACGAGTTAATACTATGAAAACATTTTTTAGTCCCATTTTTCTGGAATCTTCTAGAATCTTAGATCTATAAATCTTGCCTTCAAATCCTTCTCAACTTTCCAAGGTGCAATGTCTAGAATCCGAAAGAAAGATTACCACTACCAATTCTTCAACATAGAAAAGCCAGAAGTATTTGGGAAAAAAAAAAAAAAAAAACAAAAAACACCCCACCCACACAAACAAAAAAAAAAAAAATTATAGAGAAAACAGACGCACATTTTGAATGTTTTGAATATTCTGAGACAATTACATGGGAGAAAACTCTTACCATGAAAAAATAGAAAAGAAGACATTTTAAAATAATTACACAGCTATTTTGCTTTTGCTAGGAACTGTTTTGTAAATTATGCTTTTTAGCATTTATTAGCTTGCTTATTTTCGGATTCAAAATATTGTAATAATAAGTTGCCAAAATGAAAAGCAATATCACTTTAAAATTTAACAGGAAAAAATAAAAATGTTTTATTTCAATGTTATTTCTTAAATATAATTTCAATATTTTTAATATATTACCATTATTTTAATGAAATTTATTAATGTTACAAACAAAAGTGTTGAAAATTTACAGATTTCCGAATTAAAAATTTTGTATAGAAATTGATCTTAAAATCGCCAAAATGTTGATAAGTAGCCAAATTTAGAGCCGTTTAATAAAAGAATTCACATCCCCAAAAAGGAAAAGTTAAGAGCTCTTCATTAGAAAAAAGAAACAATTTCAAAATGCCTATGTTTCATTTCTTGCCAAGAAACTCGAGTATCGCACCGTTTATATTGGAAATAGGAACAAATTCAAACAATAACCATATTTGTCAGTGAATCACCAAAAATATTCCTTGAAAATGCTAATTTGCACTTGAAATGGCAGTAGTAAAAATGGACCGAAATTTTAGATGATTAAATTTAAGAACCTTCTCTACTGATTTTGGACGAAATTAAGGACATTTACAGACCAAAAATCGATTCTAAAAAACCTAAGGACTTTTAAGGACTCTTAAGGACCGTACGAACCCTGTGTTCTTAGCATTTAAACCCTAAAATTCAATTCAACAGCAATATCGCAAGATAATTTTAAAATGAAAATATCTTTAGAATTTCCGATACACAGCCTCGCCCACGCTGGAAATAATTCCCCCCCTGTCAAAAATTCTTTAATGTCTGACAAAATATGAAATAGATAATACAACAAATTCCAAATTGGGGCTTCCGGATGCCCATATTCGATAGAGGATTACGTTATTCAAAATTCGATGGCTCTAGGTACCGTTGTTTTATCACAATGCGAGTAACACACATACATTTACGTAGATTCTTCATTATTTAATTTCTTTAAATGTAATACAGGGCTGTAATATTTGGTGGCAACACTTTGCCCTTTCTGGGCTAACGCCCTTTGGTCTAATAAGGAAATAAATCGAATCTTAACTTTTTCTCAATAAATTTCAGGTAAATCACACAAAGCAAAATTGAGTTTATCTATCTATCTTCTTCACTTTTAAGGAGATACAGTTTTTCTCATGCAAAATTACAGAAAGAATGAGTTCAGTATGCTCTTCTGGACAGCTTAATCGAAAGCGTCGAAAATATGACTCGAGACATGTGTGCACCTAAAAATAAAAACCTCTACTTCACGAAACCAGCCTTACAAATACACTCCGAGACCTTTCTATTTAATGGGGTATTCTGAAGGACTCTGCACTAAATTAGATATTTTACCTTGTGCTCCCTTCATAGAACAAGGATAAAAGCAATTCTTTTGTTTGCAGCAAAGTCTTAAGGGGAAACATGAGTGTCGTAGCTGCCTCGAATACCTTTGAATACCAGAATAAAATTCAGTAGCTTGGAAGTTCATTTGAGATGTAAAGAGGAGGCAGGTGAGAGAGAAAAACAAAACTTTTTTTTTTCTTCCCGAATCACTCAAGTAAGACTAATTAAAACTGAAAATACGTTCCAATGGAGTAACAACCGTTTACATGTAGATCTTGTCTGCGACATAACTCTAATAACATTATTCATACGAGGCTACAAGCATTATCAACAGAAATAAAAGCGGAGACACCATTAATGTTAACAAAAGAAGACACAACTATGAAGGCTGCACTCATGTGTGTTCCATCTACGAAATGTATGCGAAGAAGGTGGATACAGGCTTTATACTTTTTTATTTAAATAAGCATCTCAGTTATGTCTTAAAATAAAGTAGAGAATTTTTATGAGAACAAATCCAACAAGAGTATTCTATAAAATATAAAATCTAATTTTCATATAGTCCCAATAGAGCTAAAATTCCAATTAGTAAAATGTCCATTATGCTTTTAATCAATTGATTAAGCATAGTGGCCACCAGGCCAGTTTTCACTCGGACAAGCTGTTTTTCAGATTTATGGTTCGGATTAACTCTTAATTTGTCCGGTTTTCGTAGAAATTCTAAAGTTATGATGAAATTTAAAAAATCTGATGTGGACACCACGTGACTTCCTTGTACGGTTTATTAAATTTCACCCATTTTTCTCCTGCACTTCATTTAAACGGATTTCCCCCCGAATTATTCTAACTTAATAAACCAATCCCTCGAAGTTGAAAATAACATTTACGGGAGTCAAATATCTTGCAGTTTTATTTTTTCATCACGAGTTCAAAATTTTCCCAAATATGGGTATAGGAATCAGGAGACTATATTAAATGTTATATTTCGTTATTTGTCGATTCCCCCCCCCTCTTTTTTACGCTGCCAGAATACGAATATTTTCTTCATTTAATACACTTTCGCAAATGGGAAGTATATGTCTTCTCCCAATGATTGCAAAAATTAAAGGCCGGGTAAGGGGGGCCAGGTATATACTTGTATATAAACTGGTTATCATAAATTAAGGAAAAATCAGAAAAATCACGATTACTGAAAAAGTTACATGTAGAAATTTATGAAACTTACCCACAATATACAACACATAGTAAGGTATCAAATAACATAAAAAGAAATTACCAGACAATTACGGTAGTATAGAAATTAGCATATGTATTAAATGAACAAATCGAAGGTGTCACTTGCTATAGGAAAAGTACTTTCCATATGGAATATGATCTCCTCTAGAAGCAATACAGCGTTTCAATTATGCGGTCTATCAGTTCCATAGGAAGCGAGAACCATTGCTCTTGCAAAGCAGTTGCAAGCGCGGCGATTGTCTGAGGGGGCGGATTGAAAGCAGTTAGACGTCTTCCTAAAGCATCCCAAACGTGCTCGATAGGATTCAAGTCCAAAGATCGAGCTGGTCACTCCATGCGCATAATTGTTTCCTCTTGAAGATAATTATCTACGATGCGAGCCCTGTGTGATCTTGCGTTGCCGTCCTGTAACAGGACTCTCCATATCAAATAACGCCTAATATCGCTTTCCAGACTAAATCTGGACTTATCCGTCCATTGAACAGCTCTCCATTGATCAGGCGTCCAGTGGACATGTTGCCGTGCCCATTGCAAACGGTCCCTCCGATGGCGCGACGTGAGCGGCACGCAAATAGCTGCTCGTCTCGCATACAGACCATCTTCGTGAAGCCTTCTACACACATTTGACGTTGACACCAACCTTCCAGTGGCTGCAGCAAGGGAGGATCTAAGAAGAGTCGGAGTAGCGGTTCTATTTCTGCGCGCACATAATATCAAATATCGTTCATCGGCGCTCGCCGTAGCAGTTGGCCGTCCTTGGCTGAAGCTCCTAGATGAGGAATCTGTGGTTTGAAATTGCCTCCAGTCTATGAAACACAGAAGGACTCACATTTAGCCATCTGGCCACCTTTGTTTGACTTTGTCTTGTCCCTAGTCTCCCAACGGCTCTCCATCGTAGTTCTGCAGGCGAATGATGCCCTGGAGATCATTGTTACGAATTGACTAGCTCAGATTTTTGATGTCACTATCACAGTGAAATATGTGGGCTTGCTCTCAAACATGGACTTTTATGCTCCTCGCAGATGACGTATTCCGAGTGCAGCGCCACTAATTTGCATATTGCAGTTTTACTCGGCTACTCTTACTTGGCAACATACTCAAGTTTTACACGGTTTGGCTTATTTTTGAGGAAGTTATCGCTATTTTCGTGACTTTTCCTTAATTTATGATAACCAGTGTATAATTTTGGCACCGCCAATTGTAAAAAACAAAAGGAGGTTACACAACTAGATGCTATAGCAGTCTCATACACAAAATTTCAACGTTCTAAGGTTAATCGTTTTTGAGTTATGCGAGATACATACGTACATACGTACGTACAGAAATCATGCAAAAATCCCATTTTGAATCCATTTTACAATCTGTTTTGGAATAAAGGCCCTTTATTTTGTATTTTGTTCGCATGTAAAGATGTCACTCAAAAAATTAGCCAAAATGGAAATCTGAAACGATTATGTTACAAAAATAATAAATTTGCAAAAATGTTTTAATATTTAACGGATAATGAATATAATTTCATCCTTCCCCAAACGTATCCCAAGGCCAGGAGTGTCAGAAAATGTAATTTTGAATTTGCAACCTGCAAATATTATAAAGTGAATGTGGCAGTTTCAGTTTATAAGTTTTTAATTTCTACTTCAATTATTCACGGGAAGTAAACAAGTTCTAAATATGTATAGATATTATTCTATTCACAACAAATACATAAAGAAAATAAACAATTATAGAGGTAAAGTTTATAATTTTTGTCTTCTTTTAAACTGATTAAACCTTTTGCTTAACTAAGATATAGTTTTTACAATTGAATTTTTTTTAACGCAGAAGCAGGTCAAGCAATATAATATTAATTAATTTATTTGTTAATTATGCTCTAAACAATCCCTTCAAACATTAATATTTATAACAGTTTCGTGGAACTCGCCATGTACTTAATAACAAATAGTAGTTTACTCAATACGGAATCATTAATCGCCAAAACCACTAACATCTGTTTTTGTGGTTTTTCTTCAAATTTGTTTGATATCACTTAGGCATAGAAATATTAATAAATTACATTCAGATAGATTCAGGAATTCCGCATTTAAAAATATGGCATTTTTTCCATTCATTAAAGTTTATTTGAAGCGCAAAGAATATTGTCTTACTCGACTTTTTGATATACAAAGAACGTTAAAAAGCAAGATTTTATATTTACAGACCCCTTCCACCCATAGTGCTGAAAATTTTTTTCCGAAATTCTTTACCTTATTAAAAAATGTTTGAAATTATGAATGCAAGACTAGGAGCAATAGAAGCAAAATAAAGCATACAAGCATTATTCTGGACAACTACCATAAAATTGACGGTACATTTAAGTATTAAAAATAAGGAAAATAAATAATTTTGCATATGAAGAAATTTATTAGTTAATTGTTATCAACAGATAGGGAAAATTCTTGAACTCCGGCCAAAACTTATTGGAACGACCATCTATTTACGCTTTGAAAATACACTTGAAACAGCGGGCGCTAGCAATATTACAACAGCAAAGCAAGAAAGCGAATGCGACGCATTCAAGATGAAATAAATGCCTTTCAGAATGATTTAGTTTCATTTCGAATTTTCCCCACTAGCTATTAAAAGTTTCCATTCCGAAGTCTGAAATTATTAATTGGCTGAACCATCATAGACTTTACGTAAGAATCATACGAATCGATAATTTTGAAAGATACAGTTAAGATAGAATTATTGTAAGCAATTATTATTTTTACGATGGAAACGGAGAAATATCCAAATTAAAATAGACAGTTAAGAGACTCTTTCAAATTAAAAAATTTTCATTTACATATTTTTAAGTTTGCATATAAATTATATATACACAGCATATATTCGAAATTAAAATATAGGTGAATATTTGATGACAGCATGATTCTGATTAAAATTCACTGTTTCTGATTAGAATTTAAAAAAAAAAAAAAAACTTAATGCAACTGTTTTACTATGGTACAGAAAGAAAATTAGGAGATTTTAATCACACATTATTTACTTATTTGTTTTTAGGAATACCAGCAAAGAAGCGCAGTGGATGCACGCCTAAATTGATCAACTAAGCGTGGCTATTATAATTAGCGGTAATAACGCAGCTTCTATATACGGCAATTATCTGAGTAGTTTATTTAACATTTAAAGAGTGTAATTATTCTAAACAGAATGACAATTAAACTTCTTGTGCAATTTTATATATTAACAATATTCAGTTATAAGACGCTAGCAAATTTCAGGATAACAATATAGTAAAAAACAAGTGGGTCTTATTTTCAAATAAATACGATATATACGATTTATTTTTCAGTCCAAAATATGTAATAAACGTTTAAATAGTGCAGCCGGTAGTAACAGCGAATGCCATCTACAAGATAGCGAGAAGTCATTGGATTAATGCAACAAAACAAGCACCCCTTTCTGAAAAAGCATCCCTTTCTGAAATTACATCACTTCACTCACGATGGTAAATATACTCACTCATTGCTATAAAAATTTGCGCACCAAGAAATAATTGTGGGATCGTAACGAAACTTGGCATGAAGGTACATGTCGGGTAGATATAAATGATTAGAAATGCAGCGTGATTGCGCATTGCTTAATACCACTAGAGGGCGTTGAACTTTGTTCTTGGAGTGTAAAACAAGCAGAGCTTATTTGAGTGGACTTAATGTTTTGCTAAGGAAACGCTGAGGTAGACGTGCCGTTACGCCGCCATCGAAGCCAATATCAGCAGCTGTCAGAGCTCGAGAGGGGAAGCATCATCGGGATAATGAAAGCTGGGTGGTCAGCTCGGCGAGTAGCTCGTCAGGTAGGCCGTTCTGATTTTACTGTGAGGAGATGTTGGAACCAATGGGCAAAGAGACGTCATTTACACGGCGACCAGGCTCAGGACGCCCTCGACAGACCAATCGTCGAGAAAATTGTCACATCATACGACACACACGCGTAGAGCCAACTGCCTGATTGGCCGCTATTCAGACGCAGGCAGCAGCTTCATTACGAGACCCTGTGTCTTCCAGAATTATCGCAAGCCGCCTGGTTAAAGGACATCTGGTATCGCGGCGCCCATTACATGAGCTGCCAATGACACCCACCCATCGACGCCTCCGTTTGGAGTGGTGTCGCCCACGACAGGATTGGACTTTAACGGAATGGAACCAGGTTGTCTTCAGCTACGAATCTAGATTCAAATTGACCAGTGATGACAATCGTGTTTGTGTGTGGGGCCCAGTGGTGAACGCCTCAATTCTGCCTTCGCTTTACAGCGACACACCGTTCCCACAGTTGGTGTGATGGTATGGGGTGCCACTGTTACGATACACGGTCACCCCTAATATTCATTCATTGCACAATGACAGGCCACCGGTACGTCCATAACATCCTTCAGCCACATGTTACCAGTCATGACAGGGCTCCCAGAAGCCTGTTTTCAACAAGACAATGCTCGGCCACACACAGCACGGATCTCACAAGACTGCCTCCGCCACATTAATATCCTTACCTATTTGTCACCAATCGAGCACATCTGGGATCATTTGGGACGGCAAGTTGGACAGCCTACGAGATTGGCCGAACTAGAGGCGCGTTTACAGCAACTGTGGAACACGATGTCTCAGGACACCATACGGAACTTGTATGACTCAATGCTCGCTCGTATCGCATCGAGCATTCGCGCTAGAGGTGGTCCAACAAAGTACTAAAACTTCCGTTCGTTTCATTCTGACAACTCTTCCTTGGTGCGCAAATTTTTATGGCAACGAGTGTATATGCACACATGAAGAATTTTTTTTTAATATATTGCTGAATGTATATGGATCCGTAACAGATTGAATGCACTCATAATTGATGATAGCTTGAGAAAATTTATTTAAAAAAAACATAAACACTTCTGGAAATTTCTATAAAAATACTCGTACAGCTCTTAACAGTATCACAGACTACAGTCAGTAATTACACTTCAAACGTCTAATAACTTTAAACACAACGTAATGTAAAGCGCATCTAAAAGGGGAAGCTCTCACGGATATCTTAATACTCCGATTTCAGCATTGAATTAACAACACCTACTTAGAAAATGATGCTCTTCCCGGTTTTATATAGTTTTCTACCGACCGCCAAGAGATTTCTAATACTTTTCGAAATTACTGAAACGCATATGAGAGCCGGATACCGTTACAGCTACATACAGAATCAGTCCCAATTATTCAATTACAGTACCCATTAAAGTTATACAGGGACTAGACCAAAATGTCGCCAAGTTTGGCGATAAAGTTAATCGCCAAAACCGTCGTCAGCTTGACGATATTTCGCCAATTTAGCGAGAGAGCCATTTATTCAATGTTAACCCTTTGACTACTAACGGGACATATATGCCCCACAGAAAGTTTAAAAATTACTTGATAGGTTAAAAAGAGCTTAGAATCTCCTGAATGTTGAGGATCATTTTCCAATAAATGGAAAATCAAGGCGCCGCTATGTTCGTTGTACACAAATGAATATAGAGGAGAAAAAAAAAAAAAAAAAAAAAAAAAAAAAAGTGTGCCACATGTTGCGTTATGCAAAGAATGCTTTTATCCTGTACCATACGATGCCAATCTATTTCATATAATACAGTTTTCCAGAATAATAGGTATGTTTATAGTAAGTCGATCGCTACGTATGGGCATATGTGTTCCAGCCGTTTGTCAAAAAAAATTCCCAAATCCTAAATTTACCTTACTTATGACATATTTTGTTCACGTGGATAAAGGATAGGGTATTTTTTTAATTCGTAGTCAAAGGGTTAAATAAACTTGTCCCTGTACTCTTAGGCCCACCAACGGCCGTACGGTAAACTTGCTGAACACTGGTAGTTGGGTTTGAGGTTGGAATATCGCGAATGGACTGGCTGCATGGGCGCTTTCGTAGTTTTCCAAATGTATAGCGTGTATACGAGCCGGTTTTACTTAGAAAGTCCTCCACGAAGGCATCCCAGATAGCCCCTAAGGCTTTGCCGTAATCACATAAACCAAGCCAAACCTTGTATTCTTACCTTCCCGGAAAGCTTCGCTTCTTTAGATTTCCATGTTACATTGGGGGGGGGAGAGACTACAATTTCACTAAAATTATGTAAGTATGTAGGGAATTCATAACAATTTATACACAAACATTTCCTTCCAAAGTTTCTCAGGTTCTAAATTTCAGACTCCATTTAATCACTTATAATTTTTTTTTTTTTTTTCATTTATTCAGGTTAAGTTTTGACCATTTTTATACATATTGCGTGGAACTGTTCGCAACATTTAATACAAAAAGAACATTTCCAGCAAGCTCAATTCTCTAAAACCAAAACATCTTAGCTACTGAAAAAGAATTACGACATTTTAACACTTCAGATCAAGGTAATTATTTTTATCAATATTGACTGTCTACTTAAAAGATAACTGCGTATCAAAAGAAGAGATAATTTCGCTTCAACTGAAACAGAACTCACATTCTGTATGTTCAACCGAAGAATGCCAGAAATGTGAAATGGTTAATATGTAATCAATTTAAATTACAGATTTACTATATGTTAGCCATTTAAAAATCCCTTTTCCTTTAAATTCCCTTTAAATTTCCTTTAAATTCCCTTTTCCTACTATTCTGGCATCAAAATTAGGAATTTGAGGTTCTTAAAAAATCTACACAAATTCAAAAAATAAATAAATAAAAAAAACAGTACCTTTAAAAAATATTCTATATCACGTCACATAACTAGCATGGCTTTAGAAACATATTTTAATCACAACAATAACGCTAAAAATATGCATAAAAATTATGCATTGAATACATTATAATTTAAATGTACTTTAACTTACATAAAAAACACAGCTTATCAAAAATATAATTAAAGAAAAAAAACGGAAACACGAAGAAATAAAAGACGGGAAAGAAGCTTTTGATTCTGAACTCCCCGAACTAGAAATGGAAGAAAGTGAAAATATGACTGTTAAGTTGGTAGAAACTCATAGTGGAGTTACGAAATCGCAGTCAGCAAGTATTCAACCATCTGAGAACGTTCATGCGATGCCGAGATGGGAGAAGCTGATGTACAGCTTAAGCAGAGTGTTCCGGTATTGCAAGAAAATACAACCACTTCTCAAACTAACTGGGAGTCTCATACAATTTGTACACATACAAACTTAATTCTAAACCAAGATACTTCTGTTTGTAAAGAATCGGATTCGATTCATAACTCTGATGCAAGTATTGGAACTGGCTTTCAGGAAATAGAGGCAAAAACACAACAATATGTATTTCTGCGATATAAAGGAATAAAATAGGCATTCATGGCCCCAGTCATGGTTTACACCAGTCTTGCCAGAAATTTTTTAGCAAAAGTAACAGGAGAAAATCGAAAAGTAGCACCTGACGTCAGACATATGATTTTGTGAGGTCATAAGTACGTGTGTTACAACCACATTCACAAGATAATAATCAAAACGATACAGGGTTTCAAAAACCCATGAAAATAGCTAATAAAATTCCTCCCATTATACTATCTGATGTTCAAAATTGGAAGCCATTGCAGGACACGCTCTTACAGCTCGTCACAAAAATGGACGGTACCATGAAAGCAGGATACCCACATTAAAGTTTCCACAATAGATGACTATAGAAAGATTACTACTTAACTTACCGACCACGCCATTTCTTACCACACATTTCCATTGCTGAAGGATAAGCCCATTCGGGCTGCAATTAAAAAATTACCTAAACACACCACTCCTGAAGATATACTTAATGCACTCAAAGGTAAGGGGATACCTGTTAAAGTTTCAAGCAAATAACTTGACGCATTGAAGGAGAACTTATTAAACTGCCACTTTTTCTCGCCGAAGTTGAGAGATCTCTCCCGAAGGCAAAAAGATTTTCTATGTCATAAATATTTTTAGCCTTGGTATCAAAGTAGAAGAATTCAAACCCTCTCCTGGCCCAAAACCGTGACATAACTAAGTTATGGCCACTCCAAATATCATTGTCATCATAAAACTCGCTGCTTGAAATGTGAACAGTTACACAATACTTACCGATGTACCAAAGACAAAAATGCACCGGTAAAATGTTGCCTCTGCGGTGGACCGCATGTAGCTTCATATAAAGGATGTGAATTCTATCCGGAAAACATCAAAAAGAAATTTTCCAAAAAGGAAAAAACACCATTACTAACACCTAACAATGCCTCGAACTTTCCACCATTACCAGCCACAAGAAACACAGGAGACCAGCCTAAAAACAAAACCGCCTCACTACAGCCTCCGTCATCCAATCAGAATACAAGCTCAACAGATGATGCGCCCAATAGCATTCCTGAATTTATCACTTGGCTCGAAAAGACTTTTTCTAAAATTAAAAGCTTAATCAACCGCTTCATAGGAGCACAAAACTTTCATGGAGAAATTTCAAATCGGCCTTGAGGCCTTCGAAATTTCAACAACTGATAATGAGTAATCACTTCGAAATTTCAACAACTGATAATGAGTAATCAGTAGAATAATGGCCTTCTACCTTCAACTCATGTACATTCGCGACTGCACCCAGCAACCTCTCTATAGGAAACTCTTCTAAACAAAAGGAAGAAATCGCACATTTTCTTACCAGTCACAATATTGACATCACGCTAATTAATGAAACGCATCTGCGTCCCTGTACAAAATTTAGAATCCATGACTATATTACATATCGCACAGACAGGAGCATAACAGAGGAGGAGGAACGATGATTCTCGTGAAAAACTACTTACAGTCAGCGACTTACAATCTCCCCGGCCCTATCAGTATCGAGAATACAGCAGTAATAGTACATAGCCATACAAAAGAACCCATTGCCTTTATCTCAGTATATAATCAACCCATTCACAGATTTAAGGAAAATGATTTGAAAAACTTTACCAACACTCCTCACCCGCTTATCATCGCCGGTGACATAAATGCTAAGCGTCAACAGTGGCACTCGCGTCATCAAAATCCTAATGAACTACACTTTTCCATTTTGCATTAAAGGAAAATAAGTTATAGGACCAGAAGAACCTACCCGTTACCATCACACCGGATCGGGCGAAATACTCGATATTGTTATTATGAAAAATTTCAACCAAACACCATATCTTGAAGTACTCAGCCAACTTAATTCTGATCATCTCCCCATTACATTTTCAGTTTATGGTTTCGAAAATCATTCCCCCGTCCAAAAATTATCAACTGGGAGAAGTTTAAATTCATTCTGGAAAAAATTCCAGTACACCCCCGTTTAACCAACATAGCTGAAATCGAAGCTGCAATCACCAAGATCAAGACTAAAATTCAATATGCCATCAATCAATCTACCAAACTACAAGAAAAGAAACATCATAGCTCTCTCCCAACTCATTTTAAAAATAAAATCAAGGAGAAAAACAGAATAGCAAAATTATGGTACCGTACTGCGAACCCTGCAATTAAAACAGAATTAAATAGACGAATTCGTGAAATCCAGGAACTCATAAGCGAATATAAATCTCAGTCTTGGGAAGACCTGCTTGAATCAATGCAGTCTGACCACACCACAGTGTGGCGGATCACCCGTTGGCTACGTACCCACACTTCTTATCACATCGGCCCTTTCAACACAGAAAATGGACTTATCTATATAGATGAAGAGATGCTAGATGCTACGGCAGATCATCTTGCTAAAATTTTCACTCCTATCCAGACTACCACACAAGAAATTATCACAGAAGTTCCAAGATTTTGTTATTCACCTCCCGGATAAAGTTGGAAACACACACCTTAATCCTGCATCCCTAGTAGAAGTTTCTAACATAATTAAAAACCTCAACACCCGGAAAGCCTATGGTTTCGACGGAATATCAAACAAATGCTTAAAAGAACTTCCACGTAATTATATTGTTTTAATAACCAACAATATCAACGCCTGTCTTCGCCTTAATTACTATCCACAACAGTGGAAACACTCAGTCATAATTACTTTTCTCAAACCAGGGAAAAATCCAAAAGAACTCCTATAGACCCATCAGTCTCCGCCCAAGTATTGGCATGATTTTCGAGAGAATAATTCAGAAAAGACTCCTTCATCACCTTGAAAATAATAATATAATTAACTAAGAGCAATTTGGCTTTCGACCAGGCCATAGCACTGTACATCAGCTTTTAAATTTCACTGAATTTGTTGCCGACTCATTTACAAAGAAAAATACGGTTGCTTTCTGCTTTATTGATTTTGAAAAGGCTTTCGACAAAGTGTGGCATGAGGAGTTACTCTTCAACCTGCACTTAGCTCGTTTGCCTATCAATTTCATAAAGCTTATCAAAAGCTACCTTCAAAATCGCACCTTCCTGGTGAAAATTGGCTCCTTTCTCTCCAAAAGAAAAATCTGTCGTAGCGGTGTACCGCAAGGAAGTGTTCTCTCACCTTCGCTCTATAATTTATACATCAATGACATGCCTCTATTACTTAATTCTACAATATTTAAATACGCTGACGACACTGTGATAGCAACCAAGTCTCTCCGGTCCCAGCTTGCCATAGAAAAATTAGAAACAGCCACTTCAATAGTGTCTCACTGGTGTAACCTATGGAATTTAAAGATTAACCCTACCAAAAGCCAAATTATAAAATTTCGCAGATACAAGAAAAATGCTCCCATCAATACTGACATTAAAATTAATAATCAACCTCTTCCAGTTGTCGTGTCAGTAAAGTACCTAGGAATCATCTTTGATCAGCAGTTATTATTTAAACAAGCGCAACACGCTATCATGAAAGCAACTGCAGCCAAGATTCCCTTACGTTCCTTAATTGGCAGAAGATCTCGTCTTAACATCAATACCATACGTCAACTGTATTTGACATTAATCTGACCTGTATTACTTTAAGCTATTCCGGTATGGGCAACAGTTCGCAAAACCGACAGAAAAAGAATGGAAATATTTCAAAATAATCCGGGAGATACTCGACGCCCCATGGTACATGAGAAACAGAAAACTCCAGAAAGAAATTCGCATAACAAATATTCACGACTATATCCTTCAAACTGCACATAACTTCTTCGAACGATTACAGCAGTCAACATATCCGCATATCCAGAATTTGATAAATTATGATCCTACACTAGAAAATCCTGTGAAGCGCCCTCGTAATATTTTTCATAACTCTAAACGGTAAATCTACGTTTTGCAAGAACTTTATCTAGCAAAGATATATTGACTTTGTTTTCTTCGTACTTACACATTGTTTAATCTTACAAAGATGGATTTTGTTCTTTTATACTTCCAAAGCTCTACTTCTACATAGCTTACTTCTTTATTCAATTTATTTATTGTACCTTTAAATGTGCTTGCACAACCAAAGTTATCCTAAAAGGAAAGAAAATATCTCAAATTTTCTATAATATCAAGATCTGTAACAAATCTAAAAATGTAAACAAATAATTATCATATGGGAGTGTCTACTTTAGATTATACATCCTCGGGTGACTAGTTTCTACCTACCACTTTTATCTTGCATTTAGTACTCATACTTTCAAATTACTTATAAAATTCAAATTAATGCATGTTACCTTCATCATGGCAATTCGAATATACTCAGTTGTCTTATACTATTTTTCAAGCTTGTTTTTCAAACTACAATTAATTCCAAGTCTATTATGCTAGAAGCCACGCCTCTCTGCCATGTTGGGTCACCAGCCCGAACAACCAATTCCATAACTTCGCATTACGCCGTATCGGCGAAGCGGTTATCGCTTGCAATTTTAATTTTAGACCATCGCCTCAGGGCAAATTTCAACTCTAAAGGTAAAAGCAGTATTGCTCACACCTTCGTACCATTCAAAATTCAGATTCCGATTCCAACGACGTCGTTACAAATTCAGTTTCCGTGGGGTCATAAGACACGGACGATTTGATTCTTGGTCGCTTTAAAATGCATAGCAAAAGTTCTCAATGGGGTCGATGAAACTTTAAAGGCGGTCTATGATGCTGAAGGAGTCAATAGCCGAATACGCACCAACAATTGATCAGTAAATTCAAAATGGCATTTAACAAAAAATGTATTAATAAAATTGATAATTAATTGTTTATTGATATAAAGATTTATAATACAAATAAATGAAGCTTTATTCACAAACATGTTTACCTTAAATTTTGGAATTTAAAGGTTATCCGGGAAACATATCCCCAAATTAAAGTTCTTATCAGACGAACATTATTGACCTTTTTCTCTTCTTATCCAGTGGAAGCAGGCTTTAGCCAAGTCAATAACTTACAGTAGAAAACAAGAAACAAGTTGAATATTTCGGAATAAGATGAAAGAGTTTAGCAATTTTACGCTAAATATTAAAAAAACTGCATTAATACATTAAGCTCAGCTATCACATTCATTAAAATCAAACTTTTGGGCAATCTGAATCTGTAATTTTGGTCCTGAAAACTTGTTTATAATTATGAAATTAAAAAGAGTAAAAAAAAAAAAAAAATCTGAAAGGTTTTAGATTTTAAATTACGTCCAAAGGGGCGTTTTTTAAACATTTTGTATGTTACTTTTATTTATTGAATATCATGTTCTTCGCATTTAAACCATAAAATTCAGTTAAAGAACAATAATAACAGTTAAAGAACAATATCGCAAAATCATTTTAAACTGAGCATATATTTAGAATTTCCTGCACACAGTCTCACGCGCTGCAGATAAAAATGTTCTTTTCTGTACAACGTTGCCATTGCCCGCTTTGAAATCCTTGAGTTTGTTAATAAAAAATTCGTTAAAGTTTTACAAAATATGAAATCGTTAATTTCTTTAAATATAATACAGGGCTGCAATATTTTGTGGCAACAATTTGAAAAGTGATACAGATTTTTAATGTTTCCGACGCAAAATCGCAAAACGAAAACAATAGTCCTTCAGGAACAAAGCCCCTTTGGACTAAAAACATAAATCTATTAAATCACTTTTCCAAAACCTTTGTTCATATTCTTAGTCTAATTGTTATTTAAGTTACTTATGCTCAATTATTTGTATTATGGTTATGTTGTATGCTATATATTACAGAGAAAAATAAAAGAGGGTTGATGAAGAAACCTATTCTTTTGAAACAGGTAGATGCAACAAAAGAGTTGGGAATTCCTGATGCACACAGTCCTGTCGAACGCGGAGTGAGGCGGAGGAGTTCGCCAGTTTGTTTTCTGCGCTTCGTAAAAAGGATTTCCTTGATTTTTAGTATTTTGTTAAGTCTTCGATTTTACCGGAAGAATGCCAAAATTCGTTTGACAAAATATGATTAAACACGCCAACGCGAAGTGTTTGCGCAGACGATATTTGCGGTGGCGGGAAACTTTCGTTAAAAGCCGATACCTTTTTTCCGAGATCTTAGAAGTAATTGTTTTTTTTTCCCCTCTCCTTAAGTTCAAAGGGGCTTTCTCCCTTCTTTTTCGTTTTGCGACGGAAACATTAAATGTCGGTTCACTTTTCAAATTGTTGCCACCAAATATTGCAGCCCTGTATTATATTTAAAGAAATTAAATAATGAATAATGTGCATAAATGTATGTATGTTTCACGCATTGTGGTAAAACGACGGTACCCAGAGCCATCGAATTTTGAATGATGTAACCCGGCTGCGATTATGGGCATGTGAAAGCCCAAATTTGAAATTTGTTTTATTACCAATATCATATTTTGTAAAACTTTAACGAATTTTTGATTAACAAACTCAAGGATTTTAAAGCGAGCAATGGCAACGTTGTACAGAAAAAAACATTTTTATCTTCAGCGCGTGAGACTGTGTATAGGAAATTCTAAAGATATGCTCAGTTTAAAATTGTTTTGCGATATTGTTCTTTAACCGAATTTTACGGTTTAAGTGCGAAGAACATGATATTTAATAAAGGTAACATGCAAAATGTTAAAAAGACGCCCCTTTCGACGTAATTTAAAATCTAAAACCTTTCCGATTTTTTGTTGTTGTTGTTATTGGATAAACTGAAACAATAAAAAGGGCCTACATAAATACTGCATTAAAATGACCAATTTAGCAAAGAATTTACAATTGTACGATGCTATTAATTTAAATACCAGAACAAGAGGATTTACGAAACATTTAAAAATTTAAATATGATTATTAACTTGAAGAGAGAAATCGGAAAGCACAATTTTCATAAATTTCACTGCAAAAGATCATAAATATATCTAACAAAACGCCAGTTTCGTCGGTGAAATAGCGTTCGAAAGGAGGACAGAGAGAATGTTAAAAAGCTAAAAAAAATTCAACTCCGGAGGAGTTTCGAGGGAAAAAAATGACGATAAGCTACACTCCCACACATTCCAATAGATGAGCAATAAATATCACTGAAAACCAGACCACAAATTCTAGCTGTTTACCTCCAACATTGAATGAGGTCAGTTAGTTGCCGCAAAGGGCTGAAATGATGTCATTATATTCACGTGAAATTGCCGGTAGGACTTCCAGTAATAAAATAACGCCAAGCATTTTAAATAAGGATTAAAAAACTGCTACAGAAATAGCAGTTTCCTTGCATCAAAACAGAATTGGAAATCGTATAAAGGATATATTTTAAACGAAAGATTATGAAAAATAAATATAAAACAAACAGAATATACGCTACTACTACTAACTAAATCTGGTGTAATCAATTTTATACATACTTATCATTAAATAAAACTCATGCATACCGCGCCACCGTAAAGGCACGTGTATTCTTCAAAAGAACTCTTTTCTGCCCCCCCCCCAAAGAAATTAAAATCAAAGAACAGTTTAAAATAATGCCGTGCGTTTTAAAACACACATCTTATTTCAACATAATAACGCTATATATAACAGAACATAAGAATTATGTACAGTTAAAAGAATTATAAGTACAGCTTAAAAAAAGCTAAATTAGTTTTAACAAAATAATAAAACCCAAATATGTATTACGTATAACAAAAAACTCAAATGATTTTATAATAATTCTTTATTACTTAAAAAAAAAAAAAACTGGAATGTTTCAGATTTTAAATTACGTCCAAAGGGGCGTTTTATGAACATTTTGTGTGTTACCTTTATTTATTAAATATCATGTTCTTTGCACTTTAAACCATAAAATTCAATTCAAGAGAAATATCGCAAAATAATTTTAAATTGAGCATATCTTTAGAATTTCCGACACGGTCTCCCGCGCTGGAGATTTTTTTT